>JBBPDE010000148.1:15307079-15325414 GCA_037974605.1 Nannopetersius ansorgii | reverse complement strand
CACACACACACACACACACACACACACACACACACACACACACACACACACACACACACACACACACAGAGCAGTGAGTGTGCGGTGTGTGATGAGGGGCCCCTTCGGTTGCGCCAGCTGTGTCGGCGGAGCAGCTGATGGTGAAAAGGGGATGCAGGTTTGTGCTGCTCGTCTGCAGTTATTGTGTCATAACTGCTGTTTCCTTGCAGTTGCACATTGTCTGTTTGCCCTTATTACAATATACAGTGTCCTAATCCAGTCCTGGGGGAGGTCCAGTGCAGTGAGGTCACTTACCTGCTCACACATATAGGTTAGTTCACCGGTCCATCAGGACCAGAGCTGCGCACCCCTGACTGAACCACATTGACCCCCCTGCTAGATTAAAATCCAGCCCCAGACGCGCGCGTGTGTGTGTGTGTGTCCACATGTGTTTTGGCCAAATGGATTTATATAGTTTATATATTGTATAATTGAGTGTATAATTTAATACAGTATAGTTTAATGTACTGTTTATGTACAGTACACTTTAGGTTTACATACTGTATAGTTTAGTGTATGGTTTATGTACAGTATAGTTTAGTGTATGGTTTACATACAGTGTAGTGTAGTTTATATACTGTATAATTTAGTTTAGTGCACAGTTTATGTACAATATAGTCTAGTGTATAGTTTATGTGTAGTTTACTATACAGTTTATGTACAGTAGAATTTAGTGTATGGTTTATATACTGTGTAGTTTAGTGTATAATTTATGTACAGTATTATTTAGTGTATAGTTTATGTACAGTATAGTTTGTAGTTTATATACGCTATAGTCTAGTGCCTGTATATTTTGTAATTATGTATTGTTGTGTATGATATTTAAGCCACTATTTCCTTTGGGATCAAAGTATTAAGCTTTTGGTGTGCACTCCTGTTGTTGTAATCTTCCAAAAACCACTTCACGATGCTATAGGAACACTTATTATTGCTATGGGACCAATTATTATTGATCAATTTTAATAAAAAACACTATGGGTGATTATACCACTGCAAAAAGATAAAAGGAAAAACATAACTAGCCTTTGGTTGATATTTAATTATGATCCCCATTCCAAATGGCCTTTCTTCATGTATAGCACTGTTGCAACATGCAGCAATAATGGGAAATAGCAGTATAAATTGCAATAGAAATTACACCAAATATGCTACAATAAAACTGCAGTTTTAGTTTTCAAACATTGTGCAAGTGTTCTGACCTCACCTCTTTCGGAGATTTTAATTCTCATGTGAAAAAAACCTTGTTTGTGTTGCATCAGAACAGCCCCAATAAAGGTGTTAAGACAAACAAATTTCTAATTCACATATTTATTTATAAAAAAAAGTTTCCAGTACAGTTGCTTCCACAGCTCAAGCATCTACTGACCCTGAATTGTAAAGGTTACTCAATAAAAACAAACAGACGATGGGTAACATCACCCAAACTGAGTAAACCAGGCCTGAGGTACAGAATGTCCAAACTCTGGAATGTGGGAGTTCCATAGTCCATAAAACTTCCCAGTCAACACAACTTTAGTCCACCTTCTCAACCTGATTCTCCAAACCATCAGCAATAAAACATTAGTCCTTCAATCATCTCACTTCTTCTTGTTCCTCCAGAAAAGCACACCTCCTGCAACTTCTCCACAGTTCCCACACGGTTCCTGCCGTCTGCCGTCCTTGGCAATCGTCTCCGCCAGGTGCTCGGGCGTAGAGCCCGGGTCCCTGTTTTAGGTCTTCTCTGGCACAGGCCGATGCCCACGTGCTGGTTCTTTCCATCTCCCAGTCCGGATAATCCAGTTAAATCCAGACAACTTTGGGAAGGACGTGTCCACGCCCTAAAGTTCTGCGTACATTCTCCGCTCCGTGAGTGCCGTCACCCTCAGCGCTCTGGCAGAGTTATGGCAGGAACCCATTCATACACACCTCGCCGCTCCTCGCAGAACAAACTCAGCTTCTCCAGAGCCGGGTCCTTCCAAGATTCCAGATTGGGGTTCTGGAGGGGAAGAAGAAAAGTTTAGATTTCCAAAATATATGAACAATAAACTAATAAACAAACAGCCTATTTTTAAATCACAGTTTTGTGATGTCATAAAACAAACATTTATATATCTCTCCTTATTCTGGCCACAGCAGTTTAGCCCCGCCCAGCCATTGAATCACAACACCCAGTAACTCACCTGGAGCTGTGATTAATCACCCTGTCAGAAACATTCATTTGCATTTTGCAGCCTTCTGTAATATCAGTGTTGCAGAGACTAATACTGTGATTATGGTTAACAAAATAAATCCAACAAAAGTCAATAATTTAACCATTAAATGAGTTGGTGAATGAATGGTCAGGGCAAAACTGCTGTAGGTGTGGGAATAGATTAATGCTGCAGAATCTCTGATAGCAGCACCGTTTGATCAGACGCTCCAGATTTCAGCACTGAACAGTCAGGAACTGGGACCAGTTCTTGTGTTGGGTAAATGAAAGAGGATGAAACGTACCGTGACGAGGATGCAATGGATGTCTTTTGGCTCGCCCGTCTCCTCTCCGCAGACGATGCCGGCGAGCTGGTCGGTGTCGCTGACACGGACAATGTTGATATCGTTGTCAAAGCAGAAGGCCTGGATGAGGGTGAAGTGGATCTGCAATGCCATGTCACACTCATACTCCTCGTCCATCGCCAGAACACAGAACGCCACGCTGTCCGGGTCTCTGTTCGGGACAAACAGCTGCATCAGAACCCACCCATAACTTTTCATTTATTAAACACAAACGCGATTTGCATATTGCACTATTTTGCGATACAAGTATTACAAAGATGGACATCGTGATTATTATAAACATCCCTTTTAAAGACTTTAGGAGACACTCACACATTCATGACCTTCGCGGACTCGTAAACTCCCACCGTCAGACAGTCGTTTTTCTTAGCGGCGAGCAGCAGCTCCTCCAGCGCGGACCCGGCGCTGCGCATCCTGCAAGGAGAGACACAGGAGCGCACATTAGAGACACTGGAAACAAGTGAAGGTCTGTGAACTTCTGAGAAGCACACGAAGCCACGGGAGCGCGCATCAGACTAACAGGACCGCGCAATGGAGCTAACGGTTAGAGAACTTCCACCTTTTGTAGTGGATTTGGTCCTGATATTTGAAATAGTTTTTTAGAAACACCGGATCATAACGTTCACGTTTTAGTTTTTTAGGGTTTTATTTTTAGCCTTAAACTACGAACATTAAAAAAAAAGCTTTTATTTAGTAAACTACTGTACTTAAGCAGATGCATCATCTTTTCATAGGCTCACAGGTGCAGAAAACTGACATTTCAACTGCAGATTCCTAAAAAAAAAAGCAATGGTTTGAACACGTACCTGTCGCTCGTGTCGGCAGCCGTGTCTTGTCCACAAATTTCCTCAAAAGTCATATCTGAAAGTGCAGTAATCCGGTTTTCAGTTCTAGACTATCACTCCTGCTCTCCCTCTGAGGGTCTGCGCTCGTGCATCTGCTCGCTTCGGTTTATACCGCCTGTTCCCCCGCCCCGCTCCGACACCCCGCACCGATTGGCTTGTGGCTCGAGTTTTCCGAACCACGACAATGGGGTTGAGATACTGATCTCTGATTGGATGACGCCCCTAGCGTATGCTAATATGAGTAATTCCTGTAAATAACCCACGTGGGGTTTTTTACAACCCGAGCAGACCAGTTTATTAGAAAACACCTAAAAATTCAAGACTCAAGATTCTTTATTTGCCACACGCATCATTATATAAGCACGACACATAGTGAAATGTATCCTGAACCACTCCTTTATAAACAACAGTGTTTATTTGTGTACTAAATAATTGTAATTATGAAAAAAATGCATGCATGAGCATGTTGACAATATTTTAAACACTATTTTACGATAAAGATATTGCAAAATAATTGACAACTAGGTAGTTAATGTAATGTTTATTAATGTTGTTGATTGTCGTGCTATGTATTTTTAATGTATTTAAAATAGAAAGATAAGCCCTCATGGAATATATGTGTTACTTTAATGTGCTTCACTTTTCTTTTGTTGTTAGTTTTGTGCCACGTGCCACTTCTTCTTTTCTTTGTTTTGTGAGGCCTCTCGCGCTGCACCTGCTTCCAGCTGAATGTGTGTGCGTGTGTGTGTGCGTGTAAGAGAGAGGGGGGGCGGGGGGTAATATACGAGAAAAACGTTTCAAAGTAAACGTGCTATGTATATCCTCTTTGTAACATTTTGACTCTTGACAGTCTCTCTGGAAGGTGAGCCCTAACAGCAGGACTGAGATCAGCAGGAACCGGCGCTGGAGTAAAATATCGATTGGTGACGTTGCCATAATAATATGGAGGTGGACGGGGAAGAGGAGCTATAGGCCAGAGAAACATGCAGCAAACAGATTTAGCGCTTCCTCATTGGAAGTTCATTACTGTTCACATGGTTAACTCTGCCGCTGACAAACTCGGGTGGCATACTAACACACTGAAGACTGAGGAAGGAGAGAGATTAGGAGCTGCACCTCACCAATTGCACCTCTCTCTCTTAGGACAGAATTAAAGATCAAAGAAAGGACATTTGTAAACAGCATTAGTCATAAATGCCTTTACTTCTGTTGTTATAGTCTCGAGAAGACTTGTTTAACGAGAGAGAGGCAGAGACAGAGAAAGGGAGAACAAAAAAAACATGCATGCATAATCTGGTCACATCAGTGCTATATTTCTGCGTGGGTAAAAGTCACAATATCTTCAGCACACAAAGGCCTCCCCACTATGATCAGTTGCAATTAGTTTTCCTTCCATTTAACAGGGGAAGTAACTAATACACTGAAGGGGAGTGGAGGCGAAAAGCAGGGGTCTTGCGGGGAAATAAAAGCAGCTTTAGGGGAAATGTGTAGTGGAGTGTGAAATTACAGCCCATGGTGTTACATATTGTACCAGAAGCTCCCTCCAAAAACACTAACAAAAAGAAGAATCGTCCCCAAATTTGGCCGCAAGGCACAACACAACATGGCCTCCTGTTCCTTTAGCCCAATCTACATCGGCCACAAAGCACACTCAGTGGCTAAACGAGACAGAGAGGACAACTTGCCATTTTTGCACGGAATTTAGGCGTCTTATCTGGCAACCCAGTTTAGTCATTTCATATGTGTCTTTTCATACTTACACCCCTGTGCGCACCTGCTCTAAGGGTATTTTATACAGATATTTACAGCAAATCGGCTTAATGATATAATAATAACAACAATGACAACAACAAAAAAACAAAATAATAATAATAATAATAATAATAATAATAATAATAATAATAATAATAATAATAATAATAATATGAAGAAAAAACAACAGCAACATTTATATTCCTAAACATAACAACGAGGTCAATTTATTTGACCCCATTAACACTACTTTTTATACAGTTCAGTATAAACGTCATTTATACGTTAACGTCATAACGCTTTATGTTCTACTGTTGGGAGTAAATGTGTTCAAGAAGGGTGGTTGACATTAGAAATAACACATTCATTCAAAACAAGTCAGTTCACATCCTTCCACTCACAACTTTAGTTTTAATTAATTTACAATGGAAAAAATGTCTGATGTGGAATGAAGACACAGATACTATGACAGTGTATTAAACCATAATGTAATAATTACAGTATCCAGCGGGGCTCTAAGAAATTGGTCTCTCTTTATGCAAACTATACAGGCCCACAAAACTGATCATCCAACAGTACTGTGTTGTTCACAAAAATACACTTTTCTTTCATTTTGATGTCTTTGATGTAATTTCAAGGAAAAATACCCGGAATTACCAGGTATTTCAAGAAAAAATAGCTACACGGTGAACATGTATTTGTTTATTTATTGATTTATTTTCCAGTAGTTTAAAACACTGCCAGCTTACGTGCAACCCCACATCATTCCCAAAACAAGGGGTCCGAGAGTGAAATAAAGCATACGAGGCAGCGCCATCTACAGAGCACCACGCGGCACAACACTGAGCCCCAGAGTTTCACCTGCAGCTCTCACACCAAGAACAGCGGAGGAGAAATAAAGGCAGTGCTGAACTATGAAGAGCAGACCAGAGTATAGTGTGAGCAGCAGCCTGGCGGACAAAATGTGTTTAGAGACTCCTTCTCTTTGATAAATATTTCTACTGAAAACCATACCTATGGGAGCCCCAAGCCTCGACCAGGGATTTGGGACCACTAAGCCTAAGACAATATCTTGGAATAAATCATTATGAATACGAAGTATGAGTATGTAAAATCGTACATAAATACATGAAAACTGCTGAAATTCATCTAGCAACACAGGGGTCATTAACGACGGTCGATTTGATGCTGAAATCAAACATTACTTTTGGCCCGTGCTCTTATTGTCTCCTTCCTTCCATTTCCCTCTTTTAATTTCCTAGATTTCTTAACCCAAACTCCACTCATTTCCCTGTTTGTATCCCTCCCCTTCCGAAGTGACACATGAAGAGACCTCCTCATTTGGGCACGGGCTTTTTTTTTTTTTTTTTGCTTCTTCTTCTTCTTCTTCTTCTTCCTTCGTGTTGGCGAATCACAAAGTGTTGGAATCTATTGCCTTTGTCTGACAAGTCATCCATCTCTATGCGAGGGGGATCTAAGGAGGAGGAGGTGTGGGGGGGAGGGAGGTGAGGGAGGAGGAGGGGGTGACGGCGGACTGCAGCTTTTAGAAACAGACACACTGGGAAGAGGGCTTTCATTCTCAGCCCAAAGCTTCTAACAGGCACATCCCATTCCTGAGGAAAGGGGGACCCAGTCAGAGCTCTCCAGCGCCCAAAGCCTCGCGTCTCTGCTCGTGCTTGAGCTCCAGCGCTCGCGCAAAAGAAGAAGAAGAAGCAAAGCAAATATATATAATAATAAAAAAGAAATCGAGGGAATTTACAAGGCGGACGACGACAGCTCGAGCTCCTCTGAAACATGTGGCACGCGGCTGTACACTGAACCAGCACTTCACTCCCGCAGCGCGAGCGCCTCTATTATTATTATCGTTATTATTACATTTTTTTCTTCCCTAAGACGAGTGACGGACATGCTGTACCGTCCAGCTCTGCTGCTCCATCACTGAAGGGACTGACTGGAGGCTTTCGAGCTGAACTTGGTGAAGAAGTTACCCTGCGAGCCCCTCCTGGGCTATACGGACCGCCCAGCAAAAAATTGTGCTGTTGCTTTATTTAAAAAAAAAATTTTTTTTAATTTTTATTTTACTTTATTTCCCAACTGCATTTACGCTGCACAACCGAGGCGAGACGGCGACCTCAGTCGATTATCTCTCCTTCCTTTGCTATCCAATGGATATTCACTGCAAAGCAGACCCCTTCACGGCGATGCACCGTGAGTAAAAAACAACCAAAAAAGGCTCTCTTTCTCTTTCCAAGCTCTTGCACTTCACTTCTAAAGAAGGAATGACAGTAACGGAAGTGTTATGTATCTTGTGGTGTAGAGAATAAACCTAAATCTCGAGCACATTTCTCCCAACGCGGACGGTCTTGCGCTTTACGGTTCGACCACTGGACAATTTCCGATTAGAATTCAGAATTGAATGGTAATAATAAGCATAAAATGCAAAATATTAGTAGTTAAATAAGTATAATGTAGCGACGGAAGATTATTTGCCATGTCGGCGCTTCAGTTATTTGCTGCAGCTCTGAATGAACTTGTACAAAAAAGTCGATAGGATTCTGTACAGTACAAAATCCTTTAATACGACTACTCAGTGTTCAGCTCGGTTCCAGGTTATTTTGGTGTTATAACCTATAATAAAAGCCAAATTATTTTTATTACGCCTGCTATTGGTACATTTTCTCTTGATTTTTAATTTTGAATTCTGGAGCCTAAGACGCAACAGAAAATTAATATCTTATTATCAGACTAATAGTAATACACTGTAATTTAAAAACTTTGTAATCGTCAATTTTCCACTCTATGCCAGGCTGCTGATGCTATAATCTATTGTCTAGACTATTTATGTACTTTTTATAGGAGCAAAAAGAGCATGGCGAGATGAGAATATGACGGCATTTAAAAATTGGCAAAAAGGAAAAAAGGATAAAAAATATTCTCAAATACAGATCGGACACATAAATAGTAATATAAAATTATCTATGTTCATAATATTACAAGCAGGCAATATATTGAGAATGATGTTTTGTAACAAGATGTCTACCAAAGACTAATTTAAATAATTAATTCTTAATCATTTTGCAGTTGCCTTCTCTAACGGCGGTAATATGAGTTATCAAAGCTCTTCTTAATTATTTACAATAACTCTGCAAGGAAAATTAAACAGCTCGAAACATTATCTGTGCGACATGTGTTTGGCTGCAATGGAATCGTGCAGGAAAATACTGCCTAACTCTGTTCTGTTATGGATAGAATAGCACTAGACTTGATCAGTTTCGCCCTTTCACAAAAATACACCACAGTCTGTGTGTGTGTGTGTGTGTGTGTGTGTGTGTGTGTGTGTGTGTGTGTGTGTGTTTGTGCTCGCGTCTTTGTGTGTATGTGTGTTTGTATATATGTGTGTGTGGAAGAGAGAGAGAGGTCAATGGTGCTATGAATCATTACGCTACGTCATTATGGATTCCAAACTAACATACTTGTACTGTACACCATTACACACTAAATAAATAAACAAACAAATAAACAAACACATGAAATTAATTGGAAATTAAGCCACAATGAAACAAAAAGTGAACTAAATGGCAATGCAGATTTTGTGTGTTGATAGTCTGTACTATAAAAGAGTCTGATATTTGACTCTTTTATAGTATTATTCGGTATATAAAGGGGTTTTATCTTATACATTCTTAGACATAATATACCACTCAATTAAATAAACAAATAAATAAAACACGAATATGCATGAATGTTTTCGGGCTCAATCAGATAATTTTTGTGTGCACGTGTCTGTTTAACCTCGAAGTTGCACATAGTTTGAGCTGTGTGTGTACGTGTGAATAAGATAGAGAGCAGTTAATAGCTTGGTGTGTATGTATATTTAAGGTGATCATGTTTAATCTGTAGTGCAGCGTGTTTACTGATGTCTGTAGTATAATGTAACGCCCGTGTGTGTGTGTGTGTGTGTGTGTGTGCGTGTGTTATATACCATATAGGGCATGGGGGTGTAAACCAGCTAGGGGGGGTGTTTGTGAATGGCAGACCCCTACCTGATGTGGTCAGGCAAAGGATCGTGGAGCTGGCGCATCAAGGGGTCAGACCCTGTGACATCTCCAGACAGCTCCGGGTCAGCCACGGCTGTGTCAGCAAAATCCTCGGCAGGTAGGACAGAAACAGCAGGCAAGCGCGCGCGCACACGCACACGCACACGCACACGCACACACCACACACACACGCACGCACAGAACTCTGGCTCTTTGTGCATGTATATTCTGAAAGCAACCAAAAGCTGAAGCAGACTGACACCTAGTCCAGCACCAGCCTTCAGCACTTCTGAAATAAAACACAAAAACACACAGCTTTTCTCTCCTCGACGGTGAAAACCACCGCTCTTTAATGAGTGGCGCGCTGTTCTCAGGACGAGGAGAAAAAAACTGTTTCATGGGAACGTCTTACAGATGCATATTTGAATTCTCTGAAATATTTTTCCAGCTTTCAAAAGGATTTTATGAGGTATTTTTGTTTTATACACTTGGAATGTGTAATAGAAAAAATGACAGTCTTTTTGTTGGTGGCATGTTTTAATGGGTGCATGGGACTTTGAAGTTCTTTATTAAATATAAAAAAACATGCGAGAAATGAGAATTGTTTTCAGATTTTTCTGATGAGGCAAACATGTGATGGAAAAAATAAAAGCCGTCGTTACATAATAAAAACAAAAAACGTAAATGCTTGAGACTCCATGTTATTGATTGGCTGGTAATGATAATGATTGGATGATCAGACCGCACATAAATGACTCTGAAACATTAATATCCCACCACTACAATTTGGACAGTATGACTGAAAAATATATGCTATTACTATTACCTATTAACTACTAGCCCTATTACTATTATAATAATTCGCGTGATATTTATATTGTTATTAATAAATTATTATTGTTGCTATTGTCGTCATTTATTATTATCGTTGAATTATTGTTGTCGCTACTGTTGTGTGTTATTATTATTATTATTATTATTATTATTATTATTATTATTATTATTATTATTATTATACAGTAGTAGATGTCAGTTTAATAATATGTGTGCTCCGTCTCCTGCAGATACTATGAGACCGGCAGCATTAAGCCTGGAGTTATTGGGGGGTCCAAGCCCAAGGTGGCCACTCCGAAAGTAGTGGATAAAATCGCAGAGTACAAGCGGCAGAACCCCACCATGTTCGCCTGGGAGATCAGAGACAGACTGCTGGCTGAGGGAGTGTGTGACAACGACACAGTGCCAAGCGTGTCGTCTATCAACAGGTAACAGAATAAAACACTCCACCGCCAAAACAGCCCCTTCACTCCCCTGATCGATCAGACAGGAAACAGCACAAAACAAAGGCATAAATGTTTCATGGGTGGTTTAGAATAATTAACGACTTTTATTTATGTAAGAAATGTCCTTTTTATAACATTTATTATATATAAATATACATCGCGTTAGCGATAAGAGCGTGGTCATTAAATTTGGCCATAAAATAAATGCTTCCCCTGCTAAAGTTTGGGGCGCAGAAGTTGTTCTTGCGCGCGCTGGTAACTGTCCTTGACAGCGGACAGCTCCAAACACAGCACCGCGTATATATTCTGTGTTGGTTTCGTAAATTTAGGTTTTAGTTCGGGAAAAACGCACAGACAAAAAAAAATAATTAAGATTACAGCTATCACTATATTATTATTATTATTATTATTATTATTATTATTATTATTATTATTATTATTATAGGCTATATTACACACACGTGTTTGTGGTTGTGTGTGTGCGTGCGTGTGTGCAGTGACCTATAATTAGACAAGAATGGAGAGAAGAAAATAAATCTTTGTAATGAAACAAAGAGGAACGCACTTTTTTTTAGGACAGTAGTGTCAAAGTGCGGCTGGTGATCGGAAGCACAGTCGTATTATTATGTATTATGTGTTAAACATTTTCGCTACCCAACAAGTAATATTAAGGACTCATCGGTCCTCTCCTCCATTTTTTCTGAATAAAACGACAGGGTCTAGGAAAAGTATCCCGAGTGAGAACAGAAAAAAGAGCAAGGTGCAAAAGGCCTACCTGCGAGCGAGAGTAATGAACTTTGGTTAGGAGGCACTGTTCCATAGAGCTGGCCAGCAGCATTACATTTTAATGAGCTGAAGAGAGATCATGGGCCGACCCGCACTAGACATTTCCGAGAAAAAATGGGGGAAAGAGAGGCTGAAAAAATTCATTTCATGCACCGTGACTGTTTAAAAAGGGCGATTTGAACAGGTCTCAACACATGTATGTGGTAAACTCCAAATCTGCATTAATATCATTAAAGGGGGAAGCAATAAAATGATTTCAGTTATATTTCAGATAGGAGGCAGTTTGGGTAGGTCTTTGTTTGTTTGTGTGGAATTTGGGTACATGTTTTATTATCAGAGTTTTGCTGTAACAGTTTAGCACATCTGTAATGAAAGTGCTGTGAAGAAAGTTTGTCAAGAGCTTTCTTCTGTTCTATGTGTTGACCACTGCTCAAGAGTACAATCTCTACCCCAACACAAGGCAGAGCTAAAATTATAATAGCTTTCCCCCCATAATAAAAAGCCCTTGTCTAAGGTATCCATATGGAAACAACCCAGCACCAGACATCTCAACAAGGAAGAACAAATTAGAAAAATTATGGTCAGGCTACAAACTTCAAGCCTTTCAGACAGGTGTTGGTGTAGTACACCTGCAAGTGCTTCTCCTGGAGCGTAGATGTAAGGGGTGACTCTTGTGTTTTGAGTGGTTAGGTAGTTGACCTCTGCTCTGCTGGCATTAGAAGATGTCCCAGCTTTAAGCACATTTTCTCTGCATGAATTATTAAAGATTACACACAGACTGGGTGGACGCAGTGTCCTTCGCACAGCATGGACTCGCCAGCGCACACCCACTACTGAGCACTGCTAACACCACAATCCTAAGTGCCTTTCAATGGTATCGATTCATATTTTCATATTTCTACAGGGAATTTTCAGCAAGTCATTAATTCACCCTCCCAGATTGCTTATTCAATAGGAGGAACATGGATTCCAAATAAAGTCCTTGAATTTATATGGCTTGTCCAAGTCAAAGGGTCAAATCATTGTTATGGTTAGATGTTAAAAATTCAAATAAAATATTGATGCATATTTTTTTCAAGGAAAGGCTTGTAGATCTTGCCATTCTTGCCAAAGGGCAGACCAAGGAGACACTGTGTGCTGTAAAAGGCCAGCTTGAACAAAGATATCAGAAAGAGTGCATCACATAGACCAAATAAGGAACAGCAGTAGTACCGTAGGAACTGTCACTGAAATTTTATCAGTGGGAATAGTAATATTTATTCACCTGAGTGCAATCTAATTTTTACAAGTGATAAAATCAAATTTCCTGCAGAAATAGCTCTCCAATATAATTTTATATCAAATACCTACACAAATATTGCAGTTTATAATATAACTTCAAACAACATAAATGCTTTTGCTGCATAGGGTGACAGCTCCCTCTCTCAGTGTGTCCCAGATTAAAGACATCAACTGTTGCAGTGGGCTTTTGTGAGGCAATGAGACACTATTGCTTTCTTGTCACATATAATTTATAGCCCCCCATTTGCATCTGTTCTCCTCTACTATTAATTCCCAACTTTTTTTCCATCTCCATCTCCCAATCAATAGGCCCTCATCCGCATTAGCAATCCTGGTTGTTTGTACTAGAGGAAAAATGCTCTGACCAAGGAAATCAGCAGCCTCTGTCTATGTGCGATCTTCACTACGTCAAAAAGACCAGTAAAGACAGGAAAGAAAGGAGACTGGGGGACAGAGAAAGAAAAAGAAGAGAGAGAGAGAGAGAGAGAGAGAGAGAGAGAGAGAGAGAGAGAGAGAGAGAGAGAGAGAGAGAGAGAGAGAGATTATTAAAGTTGAGGCCAGGTCGAGGCAGTGAAGCCCATCATTGAGGTGAATTGATGTGATTTCATGCTTTGTTTGCAAGATCATTCAGACCAAAGTGCAATGAAGACTTTCCCCCATATCACACCTTTGAGGTAGTGGGACTTTATCATATTTCTAAAGCTGGGAACCCGTTTGATTGAATCTTTTCTCTCTGGGGTAGCTCTCAGTCAGCCTCGAACATCTACACCCTGATTGTCCAAAATGCCTGCGGAATGGTTATTTGTGACAGAATCAACTATCCATTTAGGCAGGGCCCAAAACAACACAGGAGTTTTACTCTGTTGATCGCAGCAGTGCATGTATGTAAAAGAACACTGCTTAGTAGATTGGCTGGTAGCATATTGACCAGACTCTGTTCACGTTTTAGGATAATACGGACCAAAGTACAGCAGCCTTTCCATCCGTCTCCAGATGGGACAGGGACTTCCCTAACCACAGGACACACTATAGGTAAGACAGATGCTTAGAATAAAATTCATGTCATATTACCTCTCTATTATGAAAAATAGAACATTATCCTAACTTGGTGCTGCAATAAGCACTACATAGAATACTCTGTAGAGAACTGTCTTTTAACACTAACCTTTCTTGTGCATTGTCAGTGCCTAGCACAGCTTCTCCGCCCGTATCAAGTGCTTCCAATGACCCGGTGGGCTCCTACTCCATCAACGGTATCCTCGGAATCCCTCGCTCAAACGGCGAAAAAAGAAAACGCGATGATGGTAAGAGACTGGATTATATTCTATTGCCTGCACTCCTCTTAAGCTCCTTCTCTGTACCATTCTACGACATCCTGTAAATTCAAAATACAGTCCGTGCAGGGAGATGAAGGTGGCACTTTGATAGCACTGGAGGAAGCATTCTGTAAAAGCCTTCTCAAGCGACTTGTGATATAGCAATGCAGATTGGACTATATCATTCAGCTTGGTTGTTACTCTGCTGTTTGTGGAGCTGAAGCTACTTTTTATTTGAATGATACAGCATCTCAGTTCCAACTAGAACGTGATCATATAGCATGAGACATTGTGATGTGGTGGGTATTATGATAATATATAATATATAGTGAGTAGTATATAATATATAGTGAGTAGTGTGCTGAGGGCTCAATACCTTTGTAAATAACACTCTTAAAGAGATGCTTTCCAGTTTTAGATCAACTAGAATTAGTTTAGAACAGACAAAATGTCAATCAATGTGAATTTCTAATTTGTTGACGTATAGACACATTTTAATGGTATATTCAAAAAGAAGTAATTTAAACTATTAATTAGAGTTGCAAACAATGTTTTGCACTGATCTCAGGCGTGTCTGGCTGTCTGTATTTGCATGAGATACTTTCAATGGATACATGCTGCTCCTGTAGCCCACATAAGTTACAAAAACAGGGAAGCTGACCAACATTTTCTCTCCTTTCAAAATGAGGGGGCAACACAGCCTAAGGCCTAATGGCTGATCGGCTCTTCAAACAATCAGCTTTTGAACACTACTGAATAAACATTAGTGTGGCGCTGGGCTGAACAAGCACATAGCGGCAGTTGAGGGGAGGGAGGGTGAAGTGGTTGGAAATGATCTCTTAAAACATTTATCAAAGCAGGCCTACTTGCTTCTTTTATGTTTCCATCTCTTTAGTTCTCTGGAGTGGCAACCACTTGGATGGGAGGAAAATAGGATATTGTAAGTTCTGTTAGCCCACCTTCTCTTCTGCTTGCTGAATCACGGGTCACTCGACTCTGATCAAGTGGCCACGTGAGGGTGTGTGTATGTGTGTGTGGAGGCCCGGGTGAAGGGGAGAGAAAGAGAGAGTTACAGAGTTCATGACTAACCTTTAAGGAGAGATACCTTCAGATTCCTCATATGTACAAACTCTGGGAGAAAACTGTCTGTAGCAAATTTGCTACATTTGTTGCAACATATAGTGTCTATATTGGAGCTTTAGTTTGCCCTTTCCTCCACTGTTGCCACAACCTGTCTTCATAATCAGAATATAAATAGCAAATCATATGATGCAAGTGCAAGCTGTCATAAATTCTTTAATTACAGTTTATTTAATGTGAGTGCTAAATTAACAGGGGTTGTTTTTATTTGTTCTGTAGATCATTTGGCTGTAAAACTTGAGTTCATAATTTTGCTTACCTTGATAATACTACATCCTAAGGCATTTATTGCTATTATTTATTATTCCTGTCATGATATAAACTACAATTACTTCTACCATTACAACACATGGGGCAAATATCGGCAATGAAAATATGTATATTGTTTTGCATTACTGTAATTTACTGTAAAGAAGCTCTTTCTGTGTTTATATACTTAACACATGCGTACTGAATGGGCATGTCATGCTGTGACCTTAATGAAGACCTCATAGCTGCTTTTTTGATACTGTGCCAATTGTCCAAAAAGCTGTGAGTTATTTAAACGTAGCCCTTATTTCACACTGAGACATCAGGGAGACCGCTCGACAGCCAGCGCCTGGTTTCAATTTCATAGCAGCACAGCAGCCTTGGGCTACCTGAGCCATATTTGGCTGGATGCTGCAAGTCTTGCCTTCATTAGCTGATGACATAACTGAAAATATGCTAATCCGATTTGAGGGCTTGGTAGAGTTGCGTGTACAGTGAAATTTAGATGCAATCTGAGCTAAAACTGGCTGATTTTCCAGAAACGTTTGCTGGCACAGAAATGATGCTCATTCTTTATACAGAGCATCAGGCCACTGTGTGCTGCTTCTCGACACAGAGGCCAGGTCTCTGCAGCCTGTGTATTTGATGTTAGCAGTGCCCTTTAAGAAAAAAGGGTCCCCATTACAAGAGGGATGTGGAGATAATGTAGTGTGACACGCGTTATGTACACCAGGTCTTCGTACGGGGAGCTTCAGGGACATAGGTGTCATAAGAGTCATTAATCTGCCATTTTCATGTGTTATTGCAAATTAAAAGTAGCATGTTACACTCGTCGGCTTTGGGTGATGTTAAGCGTGGTGCAGAGGGGGAAGGGGGTGGGGAGTAACTCTCTAGATTAGTTCTTTGGTGGCAATAGCTCCCTGCACGTTGAACATAGTGACATTTAAGAGAATTTGCAATTCTGCAGAGAAAAGCTATTAATTCACAAATTAACAGCCCCCTTCCCCTATCATGGATGCACAAGCTATTGAAAAGACAAAAGAAATAGCCTAAAGGGGAAGAAAGAGAGCTGCAGCCCTATCTGTGTAAAGATTGGTTTATATGTCTGCAAGCAGTGATACCAATTATACCAGCACACCGAGAATGCGCCTCAACCTTATTGCTGCCTTCGCAGGCCCCTCAATCCATTGCCAGATTTATTTGTGTATCTCATTATGGAAAATAGAATGCCTCTCTTGCCAAATGCATTAATGGCAAAAAAGGGGAATTTAAGCCTGTTTGGGGTGGAGGGGGGGACTCACACATCCATTAATACCCCTATACTGAGAAAGACAAATGAGTGCACTGGGTTAATTACTAGCATTTAGTCTTTAACAGTGTATTGGTACTATACGTTACTCCCACTCTAAGCAGTGTTCAGCTGATTATGACCTTGCAAAGGCTGATAAGCAGGTTGGTGTGACCCCACTCGCCCTACTGTCTTTTTCCTCAATGCAAAATCCAGGCAGGAAAACACAATACAAGCTACTTAGGGAGTTTAGGCATCTGAGGCAAGCTGTAATAAATTACGTTTAAAAAATAGATGTGATGGTTGAATTTACTGTGGGAGTGGACAAGTGTGTGCGCCCAGGAAAGCAAAATTAAAGTGGGGTGATTTAAAAGGCATAGCAGCTTATTTATTTGACATTAGCATGATAAAGAGATTACATCCTCACAGCCCATGCCATCATGGTCAAGGCACGCTAAAGCCTCGGCACTTCTCTTTGTAGCTTGTTTGTTCATTTGACAGGCATCGCTTTGAGAGAGCGTGTCCTCAGCACACCTTAAATCCCCCCATGTTAAAATAGTTTGGCCTGCAGCTACAATGCTTTAGCCCGGTGCTTCCATTTCATGGCTTGTAAGATTCTATTGTGTCAATATGGATTCTACTCTAAAAAAAACGAGGGGAATAGAAATGAAATACATCCAAACCAAGAAATGGATTGGCCTCAGTCTAAATCGAATAAGAACATCCCACCGATCTCATCACGATGATGGCTCTCTGTATGAAAGAGAAAGCCCAGATTTGAGCGAGGCTGCAGAGCGGAACCATGAGAGAAGAAGGTGTCAGGGCTCCTTATCAAAGGACACAAAAGGTCTATGCCCTGCCCTGCTGATACATCTGCATTCAAGCAGACCCGCTTCGCCGTCTGCTGCTGCTGCCTCTGCTGCTGCTGCTGGCCCGCTCACAAAAAAAGAAAAGAAGACACCTCACAAATCCGCAGCATGGAAATATCTAAGGACAGGGTGGTTCGCTTGAAGAGGAATCATGTCAGAGAAAAGTCAATTATGGGCACTGATGCTGAGAATTAATGGTGCGCTGCATTACTCAGGTTTTAAAAAGGAGCAAGAGAGCCAGAGAGAGGGAGAGAGAAAGAGAAAGAGAGACAGAGTCACAGACAGAGGGAAAGTGAGAGAGAGAGGAGGAAGATGCATTCATTAATTGCGTTCCAGAACGTTGCATCACATGAGGCCGATGTGCTAAATGACGGACTGGGTGTGAGTACAGTAGAGGATGTGTGATATGGGTGAGAGGAGAAACCCACTCTGACAACGAGGGAGAGAGGGAGAGAGAGGGAGAGAGAGGGAGAGAGAGAGATCAGCTCTAATTCCTCAGCCCACTGCCAGCCTGCACCCTGCTCAGCACAGCTAAATTGAATTAATAAAGCCTTTAAACATGCCGCAACATAACAGGAAATTAACAGCCCCGGTTGTGCCGCTGCCACCACCACCACCACCAGCAGTACCGGCAGCAGACTTCTCTCTATCTCTCCCTTCTCTCTCTCTTCTTTTCTCTTCTGACCCCTCCTCCCTTTTACTCCCTCCCTCTCCCTCTCTCTTGCTACCTCTCTCTCTCTCTCTGTTTCTCCCATTCTCGCCTCTTACGATACAGTTATTTGCTGGGCAGCCTTTCCGCTCCACAGCTTTCATAAATAGGGGATTTTTTTCTCAAACTAAGTACAGCTGACATGGAAGGTGTACTTGGCCCCTCGCTCAATTCTCCTCTCCTCTGTCTCCCACTCTCTGTTTCTCACTCTC
>JBBPDE010000148.1:15226050-15255056 GCA_037974605.1 Nannopetersius ansorgii | reverse complement strand
GTGTGTGTGTGTGTGTGTGTGTGTGTGTGTGTGTGTGTGTGTGTGTGTGTGTGTGTGTGTGTGTGTGTGTGCTGCAGTTTTTAACAGTGTGCCCACTTAATGACCAGTTTATTAAACACATCTTCTAAATGCACTGCATCAGAAAGGCCGCCTGCATTGTGCACAACTCCTTCACTGAGTACCTTCCTTCACTCAGACTCTTCACACTGCTCCCATTCGGCACAAACTATTTCAGCATTGAGGCCTGATCGGCCAGACTCTGTGACAGCTTTTTTTTCCCACTGCATTTTTAAAGTTTTTCTGTATATTTATACTGAATTTATTCTGCTGTTCATATACACACATGGTGAACAAATACTTACATTCTAGTGTTTCATTCATGTTTTCCAACCGATGACAAAACGTTTACACATTTTCTAGATGTGATAAATACCAACTGTACTAAATTCCAATTTTTTTATTCATATGTGTGTATTGCACATGTTTTTTTGTACACTGGAAAATCTGGAGCTACACTGTGTTGTCTCACTGCATACGTGTATATAGCTGACATGACAATAAAGTTCACTTTGACCTTGATATCTAGCCTGTTCTCAGTCCAGTGTTACTTACTATGGATTAACAAGTAAGTAACAGTCTGACTGATGGTCACTAACTGAAAATATTGTCACCACGGCACTTGTCCAGTGGTGGGATATATTAGGCAGCAACTTGTGTTGGATGTAGGAAAAAAGGGCAAGCGTAAGGATCTAAGATAATCTGACATGAGCTTAATTGTGATGGCTACAAGGGGGTTAAAACCAACCCAAAGTGGTTAAAGTGAAGGACAACCAGTAAACTGGCAACAGGGTAAAGTGAGGCTTACAGTTTTCTTTTAGCTCATGTAGACAGGTGGGTTCATGTAATTTGCTTACTTGTGGAAGAGATGGAAGCAGTGTGATGCTCTGTGCAGTATTCTGCAGGGAAACCTTGGTTTGCTTTAGCCATTTATAGTGTACCACCTACATAAACGTTGTTGGACAAACTATTCTGATTCACTGAGGCCCCATTTCACAACTTACAGGACTTAAAGCATCTTCTGTAATGCCTCAGTGCCAGATACCACAGAACACACGTCAAAGGTCTAGTGGAGATTATGCCACCTCAAGTCAGAGCTGTTTTGACAACACAAGATGGGCCTACACAATATTATGGCTGAGCGGTGAATATTTATTGGCCTGGTGGCAAACATGAGTAAGAAAAACTTTGGAAGGAAAATGAAGGTCAATCAATAAAATAATGAAAATAAAGGCATAATGTAAAGAAAAAAACAAATCATATTAAATGTGTAATTTATTTAGAATAAAACATGGGTAAGTGTTCCTGTGGCGCACCTGCTGTTTGAAGAGACTTCCGGCTAAAAAATTATGTACCTAGGCAACTTCAGAACTTCAGTGATGCAATTTTTGTCTGCATTATATAAAACATATTTTGTCACATATAATGCACATGCATATAATGCAGGATATGGCTTTAAAGCAATTAAACCAATGTACAGCAGCCAAGTATGACAACTCAATGTTCTACTACTTTCTTTGCACTGTAATGAACAGCACAGCTCAAATTTCTCAGTGTGTGTTTTGTGTGCTGTGTGTTTGCCCCTAGAGACTGAAGCTGCCAGTGTAAAACCACTCCAGTATTTGTTGTCAGGGCTGAGGTCACCGGACCAGTATTGACCTTTGCAGGCCTATTTCAGTGATGGGCATTTGTCACTCTGCGGAGGCCGATGTGCTGTAATAGATTATTGACCAACACACAAGTCTCATCTCACCATGTGGTCTGAGCCCTGCTGCTTTCTTTATTACTACAGAGGAAGCCTCCAGCCATGGAGAAAGAACCACCTCATCCACATTTCACACTTCAAATGCTGAATTACACACATAATGCAGAGTGTAAGTTAAAGGAGAGGACGCTGCTGAAACATGGCTGCTCATTTCAGCATGGGTAATGCTCTCTCTAGCATCGCAAGACACATGTAACTGCACTTTATCTCATACACCCAACTGCCTCTCCTTTGGGTAACTGACTGCAAAAAGAAACAGTGCAGGTTCCATGCAGGCTACAGCTTTAAGTATAAATCAATTGCCGGTGCACAAGAACAGAGAAATGTAGAGCAACATAAACCAAGTAAGGAAGCAAGGCAGAAAAAAAGTGCAGGGATTTGCTCCATATTGTGTTTTGTTTTTGGCACAGTCTGGAATTTTTAATTGTATGATAATTCATCTCAGAGCTCTAATTTACCCCCTACTGTTTGCTTTATATGTTGGACCATTTTGTGAACCATTCCCCAGAATGCTAAATGAGCTACCGGTTAAAAAAAGCCTGTCTCCCAGCTAAAGCACATATTTATGGGCATATTTGTTAGCTTTTTGTCAACACTAAACCTTTGGGCAAATGAGTGTCCATATGTGATGTTTTCTGCTCTATGAAGTTCAGTGTACTTCAATTTTACATTCTATCTCCATATTCATTAGAACTACACTCCCGTATACGTGGCTCTTTTGTGGTACTGTATTATTACGCAATCATATAAAGACTTTAGCAGTTCTGGAAAAAAACAAAAATAAAAAAAACAACAGCAATACACAGAATAATATTCTATTCCATAAACTAGAAATATCTCTGTTGCCCCAATTACTGCATGTAAAATGTTTTTCATACGTGGAGCAAAATGAATTATATTTAAAGTAGTATGATACTGAATTTAATACATACTACCCAGCACTACATATATCCATATTTGTAACACTACAGCTTCACTGCTGTGTATTTCTTATGCAAATAAATATCCAAAATGAATGGCAGCTACTGGGCCTGTGGCAAATGAGCCTCTACTCCCACTGTCCACAGCAGTGTGATATTTTTGATGTGGCACTCCAGGTCTGCAATATGTCCCTGCTCTCTTGCACCGTGTAATAACTACCCGCTGTTCAGAGTCTTCGGCTCTGTCTGTCAAACAATTCAGGGACATTTAGTATTATTTTACCATTGCTTATTTAACCACAGGAGGCCTATTAATTTCACTGGGCTCTGTCCTCTCTAGAGGCTATCAATGTACAGCGAGTGCCCCATTATTTCAATATATTTACATCTGTGGTCAGTGAATAATAGACTAATAGTCTCCACCAATAACTCACCAAGTTCGGCTGAAAACACTTCACACCATTATCCCCAAAGCACTTGCCGCATCAACTTCTCAATCAAAGATATTAACGTTATATCGGTAACATTAGTAAATGTGTCTCAATGATTTATTTTACTTCTTTAATACTTCCAGGGCATCTATGGCAGCAGATTGCTGCAAAGGAGTCTGCAGCAAGATGAATCTGGGCTATTCTTGGCATGGTCCCAAACATGTTTGACCCTTTGGGTGAACTACATCCCCATCTATAGCACAAGGCTAATGGAGGTTTATTTTCTATTGGACGCTACATTCTCCTGGCACGGATCAGCCCGGATTGACTGGCTGCAGAGGCAGTGCCAACAGAAAACATCATAGAATATTAACCCTTTTTGTTGTCTGGCATCAGCACCAGATGGTGCAGTACATCGGAGCATGGTAACAGCTGTCAATTTCAAGGTACTGCCTCTAGTGGAGCCTTTTTTTACTCACAGGGAGTGGAAGAGGGTTTTTTAAAACATAATAAGCGAAACTGAAGCGGACTGCTTCATTTGGGAAGCAGGAACAGCCTGGCCAATTCCCTACTGTAACAAAAAAAAAAGAGAAAGAACTACAGACACGTATCAGTAGCACATGCAAGCATATCCACGCTGGCTGGGCTGGAGATGTGGTGTGTTAGAGGGGAGAAGCCAGTGGAGGTTTGCCCTACCTCTTGAGAGCACACACACACACACACACACACACACACACACACACACACACACACACACGATGAACACTGGGCCCAGCTCCCTTGAGTCACTGCTGACTCCTTTTAAATTAAAACTGAGTCTTCCAAATAAATTCCTCATTGTGAGCCCTCAAAGCACAGGAAAGTTGCATTTCGCCCAAGTGGCGGCTTGGGAATTGTCCTCCTAACCCACTCCCCGTTCTCTGATTTACATGATAAAAGCAGAGGCTCTGCAAACTGGCCCTGGAGCAGCGCTGCTTCTCATTTATTCATTTCTTTACCAACATCACTTGCCTTCCATCTGAGGCGAGTGAGGAAATCATAGGAGCAATTTAGATTTGGTTTAACATACTCCCAGCGAGAAGGGAAAGGGAATTGCCTCTGTGTAGACTTTCTCCCTCTCCACTCACACCTGGCAGCTCAGTAGAAATCTGAGAGGGAATGGGCTGGAGAGAACACAGCATTGCCTGACCTGTCAGTCAGAATTGCGACACAGATGCTGCCCCATTATTGCTTTAAATGTTCACCAATCAGCCATAGCACTAAAACCACTTGCCTAACATTGTGTAGGTCCCCCTCGACTCCATAAGACCTCTGGAAGTATGCTTGCATATCCCACAGCTTGGAATGTGTCCAGCATATCCCACAGATGCTTAATCAAATTATGACTGAGGGAGGTCAAATCAAAACCTTCAACACTTTGTCATGTTGCACATGTTCCTCAAATCATTCCAGAACATTTTGTTGTGTCAGACACGTTCACCAAACCAGGCCACCTTCTTCAGTTCTGATGCTCAAGTGTCCACTGTAGGTGTTTTCAGAGATGGAATCAGCATGGGCTCTACAGCAGCAAGCTCCAATGTACTTTGTGTGCTGATACCTTTCTATCTCACAGCCAGCCTTAACTTTTCTGCGATTTGTGCAACAAATGGCTTAGCTTTCACTCCCCACCCAGATCAATGAGCCTTTGACCCTGTCTCCAGTTCCAGTTGTTCTTCCTCTGCCCACTTTTGGTAGGTACTGACCACTGCCCTTTTGGAGATGCTCTGACCCAGCCATGTAGCCCTTGTAGAAGTTGCTAAGATCCTTACACTTGTCCATTTTTCAAGCTTCCAAAACAAGAACATCAAGAACTGACTAATACATCACATGATGGATGTCATTGCAACAAGATAATCAATGTTACTTTAATGATTAGGTCGAGGCAAACAAGATGCAAACCCAAGCTCCCAGAACATTTAATAAACAAATAAAAACACAATCAATGAGGCGTCCGGGGTACATAAAAAACATTATGAAATAATAAAACGTTTAACAAAGACACAAACAAAGCAGCACAGCAAGGGATAACAGTAGTATTTTTTAATGAATCAAGGGAGGTATTACAAAGAATCCACAAACACAGACAGAAACATAGGAGGTACATACACTGAAAGGAGAACAGCTGGGCAGAAACAGGAGTAAGACACAGGTGGACACACTAAGGAGAAGGCAGGACGAGGGCAGAGACACATGACAGGGGTAAACAATGACACAGACATGAACACGGGGAGAAGAAAAAGCCAAGGAACAAGGAAAAAGACACAACGAGAACATTAGGAGATCATTGGAAAGGAGAACATCACTTTGCATGTCAGTGGTTTTAAGGTTTTAAGGCTTGATGAGTTTATATTATCCCTTATTTATACCTTAAACTTACCTTTGACAAAATATTGCATGTATTAAGTTGAAGGACAACAACACAAAAAGATCACCAATTACTGACAACTGACAGCACATGTTATTTGGATCAGTTGTACAACTGCACACTCAGTTTCATTAGTTACAACTGTATATCCTTCTTCCGAACTAATTTACATTTGACATAAATTTACCTTTAAAGTAAATTGACAGCATTGTACTAACAGCTGATCATACAAGTGACCTGACTCAATCTCCCACCCGATTTCAGCACACTTTAACACACCCTGCTCGATTCTAATATAAGGCCCAAAAGCACATACTCAATTGCAACGGAGAAAGTTTCACGTAAATGGACTACATCAATTCCACCCCTGGAGTAAACCAATAGGGAACTGACCTCGACTTCCTCATCATCTGAGATGGCAGCCCTCTTTAAATGCCTGTCTATCTCAGCCCTCTTCACTGAGTTCTATTGATGTCCACACATTCCACAGCTTGCAGAATTCGGAACAGAAGTCACAAAATAAATCAAAGTTTTCTATTTACATTTCCTCAATGCACAAATTTCCCTATTTTCAACAGTGTTGATATTTTTTAATTAGTTATTCAGCATATGCATTTTATACCACATTGGTTGACTGTTATTTAAGCAAACTACAAACCAAGATATGAAATACTTAATGCCTTTAAATACCTAAATTAACCTGAGCCCAAATATTGTACTACTATGGAAAGGATTGTGATGGAAAACAATGGAAACCATTTTTTCTGATCAAGACAAACAACATAGCTGAATATTATTTACATAAATACGTTCTTTGAGTATTAATTTTCAAAATTAGCATAGTTTACTGTTCAGATTCTCAATGCAGCCTTCTAAGTCGTCCCCCCCCCACCCCCCTTCATTTATCTTAAATGGTATCCTCCCCCAGAAAGATTAATTGAGGCTGGAATAAAACAAAATGGCTCCCAGGGGGTGGACGACTGTTTGTTATTCATGTTGGTCTGAAAACGGCAACAGTAAATCCTCTAAGTTGTTGTTAAGCTGAGGGTATTACCATATGTGTGCCATTTCCATAGAGTGACAGCCCCCTTGGATCAACTGGGGACTATTGATCCAGCAGCACTCCATTTCAAGTTAATTGTGCTTGAAATGAGGTGCACACTCCCGAGCATACCTTTGTTTGAAAGGTGGTTATTTATTTTTATTTGGCCGGATGTTGATATCTGAGAACAGGAAATATTCCCTATTCTGAACATTCTTTGCTTTACAAATGTAGCAATTAGCGTCCTCAAAACTGTCAATAGCTTGAGTGTTGTGTCATTTTGTTCCAGAGATGTCTATTCAGACAAAACATTCTTAATGGCCACTCAAAAGGATTCTCTTAAATGAGCAGACACAAAAAAACACAATCTATTATATTTTATGACAAGTTAAGTCAAGTAGGTTTATTGTCATTTCAACCATATACACCATACACAGTAAAATGAAACAGCTTTGCTCCAGGACACAATAGTTACACAAGTCTACACAAGGACAGGACTACATAGAGTGCAAAAAGAGAGAATATCCAATACACAGAACAACAGAAATTGATAGAAGAGCATACAGTACAGCCAACAAGAAGCAGAAACAGGACAGAAGATGAACACGTGATTCATCTTTTATAGCATTATACAGTTTGAATTACCAGCAACAATGTAGGTAATATCTTTATAAGTATAAATAAGGGAATGGTTGCGGTGTGTGTATGGGGGTGTTTGGGTGGGGTTCTGGTTTATGGGTTTGTATATGTGTGTCTGTTTAAGTGTATGTGCATATGTGTGTCTTAAAGATTGAGAAACAGTTCGGTTCACGGGTATGATGGCTGTTTGATTTAGTTAATCATTCACTCGTCTCTTGGTGATTGATTTTCTACACCAGTGTTTTAAATTCTAAAAAAGAGGGAGAAAAGCAGCCAGAAGTGCCCCACGACAAATCATTTGCAAGCTGAGAGAAACACAAAAAACAGTTGTGTCAAACTCCGTCGTGTCTCTAAGAGCAGCATAATGTGCCGTCACTTATATAACACTTCCTGGGGATTTTATCCAAGAAGCCAGTTTAGCGTTAATTCCTGATCAGAATGAAATGCGTCTGCTGTAGAAACCTCACTCAGGTGACTGAACCTTGTCTGAGACACCACCCAGAGAATATGAGTCGAAGCTTTGTGCACTGTATAATCTCTGTCATCATTAAGGCCAAAGCCGATTAGTGTATGTGACACGCGCGAGGCTGTGTACCTTCGGCTTCTGACAAAGATGCACAGAAACAGGATGCAGAGGAGTAAAGAAAAGCACTCTCTCATTAGTTAAAGAGGGAGAAAGGGAGAGAAGGGGGAAAAAACAGGATAAGCTCAGTTACAGACCAAACAGTGGCACTCTCTTGGATTAGAGTCCTAAGTGGCTGTGGCTGGGTAATCCCCATCGAGAGACAGCAGTGAATAGAAGGGAAATGAGAGTGGATCTAAAAGAGAGAAATGACAGAATATGACCCGCTCCTCTTGTATGGTAAGGTTTCTCCCAAGGCACACTGAGCCTCAGAAAACACCTTCTCTTCTTATGTTTAGAACAACTCCTTCACCAGGCTGGCATGTTTAAGGGCCTATATCAGAAGTAATAGTAGATCTAAACAAATAAAAGGGGTGTAATGGATCGCATTAAATGGACAAGCATACTGAGACGGGATTTAATTTGCATGCCAGATTAGCCTACTACTGGTAGCACAGTGGCCTCAGGGGCACCCCTTCCCCTTTATTAATAGGATCTAGTCCCTTAAAATCCATTAACTCAATTGAACAAACCCATATATAATCTGATTTCAAATCCACCATGAAAATGTTTAACCAGTAGTCTTTGCCCCAGGCTGCCTTTTCCAGCAACTGAACGCCATGCCAAGCAAAGGCTGCTCCGGCCAACAACCCGCGGAGAGCAGTCCACAAAGGAGAAAGCTAAGCCCCGACTTGCTATGCCATGTACAGCAAGGGAAAACAACCCTTCATTATCCACAATATACTACATACTAAAAATACTATCCTCAGCACTACATTACAAGTAAAAGGCCAAGTCCACACTGTGTGCCCTACATAGATATTCATGTTTAATGAACATCAAATAAGGACAGCTGGCTGAGAAAAGTACGATTCATATACATATACTTAAAAAAGATCTGTTCTTGGCTTTAATGTACGACAATTCATGTAGATTTTTTACAGATGGGGATGTTTCTTCAATTTAAAATGCTTCCTCACACTCAAACATCTGTTGTTCTTTTTTTATACCAAATCCAAAAACCAATGTTTTTTTCTTTACAAACGATTACAAAAGAGTGTGAGGTGCAAGACACTGGAGAGTTATCAAGAAGAGGAATATCACATTTTAATACAAAACCTTACTAACAAGCACAGTTCGTTCTTCAGTCTTCCACTGAACGTTTGTTTCGAGTACTCAAAAGAGGTTCTACCATGGCACTGGTCACTTTTTGGTTCCGTTTACACCTTTATTTTTAAAAGCATGGTTTTATAAACAGATGTGCACAGACATAAAGCAGCTATTGGCTTTAGTCTCATGTCTATCACATGTACTAACATGCATTATACATCAAAAAGTATTCACACACACATTTAAATCAGTGAATTCAACTACTTTACGGTACACTCATTGCTAACACATGCATTCAAATGTGCACACACAGCTTGAATAATCTACCATAGCTCACCATGCCCTGTGCTAAGCATCAGCTAGAGGGTATTAAAGCCCTGTCCCCAGCACTGGGATGGGAAGCAACAGAACTGCATTTTCAGAAGTGATGGAACGCCATTCATTACCTCTGAGGTGAGTTGGAGTCACCTGATCTTAAAAATGCCCTTGTGGCTGAATGTACTTAAATACTCACACCAATGTTCCCACGTCTAGTGTAAAGACTTCCCAGAGGAGTAGAGACTGTTACTGCAGCAAAAAAGTCAGCAAACTTACCGACATATAGTGCAGCTCTTTAAAAAATGTCCATTATAAGGAACTTCAAAGAATCAAAAGTGCTTCTTCAATGGTTTTGCTGCAAAGAACGTTTAGTGGTAGTTTCAGTTTTTAGAGCACAGAAGCTTTCATACATTTGTTATCATTTTATTTTGAAACACAAAGACTTACACTAAAAGCAAAAATAAACAACTGAAGGCTTGACTTTTCTAAAGCTTTGCCTGAATCTCATGACAGCAAAGCCACAGGGATGCACAGCTATGTAAGAGATGAGCAGGCAGAGTGTGTTGTGTATTAAAGAGGATGGAAGGGTGTCTACTGGCAGCTGTTTGTGGGCTTGGTGAAGCTCACTGCTGGAGGCACTCTGCTCTGTGCCCCCAGCACACACGGCCTGACATGGTCAGGGTCATGCCTGAGTGCCCCGGCCTGCCGCCCATTTACAGCTGCTCCCCCATCCGTCTCTCTCTCTCTCTTTCTCCCTCTTACTCTCTCTCAGTTGGGGCAACTGGGGGATAGACAGTCAGAGAGAATAGATCCACACTGGGCAGCTGCACAGGCCAGGAGGACGAACTCATTTGGGGAAAATTCATGTAGTTTATAATTGGGGCCAGAACTGGAGGGGGATGTGGACAATGTTTCAGAAAGCCAACATGAATGCATGTATTAGGCTCCTCTTGTTTCAGTTGCTGACATGAACAGACAAGTGCTTTTTTGTTTTTCCATTTGCCCTCTGCAAGTCAAGAGTGAATTGAAAGAAATGCAGGGCACCTTGTTTTTTATATGGTTAACTTTTAAGAAAATAATCAGTATTGTTAACATTCCAATGAATCCAATATCAAAAAATATCTGAAATATTAACTTTACAGAAGACTAAAATACAAAGGTATCATCATATGACAATAGTGCCAAAAGCATGTTGCCATGGACAAACATCTTTTGGAACACTTCTATAGTAGAAGCACTTTTGTACATAAATAGTATGAAGCTTTGTATTGAGGTTCTTTAAAACGTAAAAGGTTTCTTCAAAAAATCTTTTTGAAAACATGGTTCTTTGAGGAAGCAAAACAATTAACTTAACTTTTTAGTGTAGTGCAGTGTAACATTTTTTTTTATTATATTTTAACAATATTTGTACATTTTAGCCATTTGTACTGATCAACTTACTAAAAAACTGGAAACTGAAAAATGGAGTAAGTATGGTTAAGATATCACAGTGATTATATACAACATCAGTTCATGAGCAAAGTCATTTAAGCCATAATGGTAATGTAGCATCTACTCCATTCTACTACTTGAAATTCATTTGATGTTAGACTACCAGAAAAAATGCCACATAATAATTTTCCTTGTATTACGACTAAATACTGACATGCTGTTTATTCACCATTTCATGCAAAGTTTTTATAAGGTCTGCCAGCTGCTTCCCTCTCCAATGGCGCATTATGAAAATACTGATGTTGGCCCTGAATTACATCTGTGTTCTTTTCCTGTCTGAATCCCATTAACATATAAAGTACTGCAAGAGCGAGGTTTGATAACAGTTCATGCATTAACACACAAGGGAGGACCGTGCATCCCTGCATTTCAAACACCAAACGCTCCCAAGTGCCATGTTGTATCAACAGAATCTTGCAAATCAGAGCCGCTTTGTCTCCTTCCTGGAGGAAGCCCCCCCACCACCACCACCATCCCCCTCCTGACAGCTGACCGTAGTGCAGTTTGCCCATCACTGATTAATAAAATCTCCATTCTCCTAGCCGGCACCCAACCGGCACACACACGTTGTCTTTGGATGTTGACAACAACATCAGTGAGCAAACCATTCAGCATGGCTACAATAGCACTGAGAGCTGAATGAGGCTCCGCGGTGAGCATCAGCGCTCATTTCATTTGTAAAACACCAACCACAAAAAAAACCTTAATCGAACGAAGCAATTAGTAGCCTTCCTCCTGAGGACTTTGCTTTGCCCCTAACCTTTACACAACGGTTTATGTCAAAGGATTTGTCACCTCCACTGTGAAGCCTTCTCGGCTTTTCAAAAATACACAATAGGAGGAAAGAAAGAAAAAAAAAAGTCCTCCAATCCTCCGCTGAGGATTTGGGCACTTATATAACTCCCAATTATCAAAACTTCTCCAGGCAGCCTCACAGCCCTCTGCTCTGTTTATATGACTCACAAAATATCTAATACTCAACTGTGTATAATGCCAGTGTGGCCACATGACTGCAGCGAAGGCTCTCGCACTTTCTGCCCCACTGAGTCAGGCATAATGGGTGTCTTGAAGGCTCCAGGCTCAGGCCAGCAATGCTAACAAAGCCTCGGTGGCTTGCAGGGAAGAGCATGTCTTCAAGCAACTTGCCAAAAACTCATTTTCAGGAGCACTCAGGGATTTCTGCAGGATGCTTTGGTAGTGCCATGACATGTCCGGCTTTAGATATCATGGCACAGGGGGGATTTGAGAATGCAGCGTAAAGTGTAAAGTACCAAAATAAATGGTTTGAGGATATTTACTTTAAAAAAATGCAACTTGAAAGAATTTTTCAAAGGTGATTTAACTAATTTGACCACTGCTTTGATTAGGCTAAGTATTCCAAACATTTAAAGGAAAAATAAAAAAAAAGCATAAAAATATGGATACATACATAATACAACTACTACAATATCTAAATCAATAATAATAATAGTAATAATAGTGTATTTACTAAACAAATCAACACAATGTATGTCATACTAGCCATACTAAACAGAAAATAACCCCATGCCATACACCTGTTCTTTAAGGTCAAATTACATCTGGATAAAAAAAAAAAAAACAGCCTGGGGAGGCACTATACTTTATACCCCCTTCGCTGTCTCACTGACCATGTCTCCCTCACTTTCTGTCTCCTATTCTCTTCCTTTCTCATTCCCTCTCTCAAGCCTTGACTCTTGTCTCTCTCGAGGGCCACATTAATGTACCTGTTTACCTGATGGGTGGTCTTGAGCCGGGCTCAAATAAAGCCCCTTTCCCTGCAGATCTAAGTGTAGAGTAGCTGCTAATCCGATTTCAGGAAACAGCCAAGCCGCCCTCTAGCTTCCCAGCTTATTTCTACACCACTGTTGGAAAGAGGTGAGGGACAGAGGCTGTGGGGGGGGGTGGGGGGGTGGAGGGGGGCAGAGTGCATCATTCAGCAAATATTCAAAGCCAGACTTTGGGACCACCTAACCTGTGGCTTTTATTGCCGACCCCGTAATGAGGGGGGGAATATTACCTTTTCACTGCCTCTGCTTTCTTAACTACGTTCTGCCCTCGCAGGGGCATTACAGTGGCCAAATATAAAGCCGGGTTTCATGGAGCCCGGGCTTATCTGGCCTCTGAAAGTATGTGAGACATGCCGGCGAACAAAGGGCCGTCTCTCCGCCAGCAAGCAGGGTGAGGGGATCTCTTTCAGTGGCCACAGATTGCCCTGTGTTCCCTTAATTGACAGACCCTGGCCGGCAGGGACAGAAATGACATGCAGCTGCCCCTGGCCCAGCCCGTGCAGGTAGACCACCTTTCAGCAGGGAAATTGTCTCCAATCCTCCATTCTGCGTGGGGGTCCTCTGCTCTGGCCTCACAAGTTTGCCTTTCCTCACACAATCCCCAAATTAGACAGAAACAAAACTGCAACCAAGCATAGCTATCTCTTCCAGTTCAATATTAATTTCAAGCCATGGTCTGCATACAGTGTAAATAAGTTTAAATATGGTGCTTTTCCATCTCTGCACATAAGTACATCATATAGATATAACGTCACCAAAAATAAATGTGAAAGCATAATTACTCAACAGCTGGATATGTATGAGCTCTTTAAAGTCTTCAACAAAAGTCTGTGAGACTGCTGGATACACTACACAAATGCTGGGAAAGGAGGGTGGGGGTGGCACTCTGCTCCCTCGCCTGCTCTTTTCTCTTACACAGTCTGGGGAAAGCATGGCCTCAGCTGGTCGAATGCAGGCAATGCAACTCACTTCTAAAATAATATTTTCTGACTCAACCAGTTCATATTGCTCAGAGCTCACCATAAATAAAATAAATCTAAATAATCTATTTTTAAGTTACAAAAGTACAAAAAATAAAATTAAAAAGTAAAATTAATAAATTGATACATTAAATGAATAAAATAAGGATGGGTTTATATTTGTTATATATTTCTGATATGAACATTTCAGACATCTTAAAATTGGTAAAATTAAAATTCCAGGACTGCCATTATCCATCATTGCAATTTAAAAATCAATGTGTAAACTAAATAACTTTGTAAAGTGAATCACATAAAAAAGAAAAATAATTATATTATGATGATGATAAATACATAAAAAGTTCAAGTACACCTGCAAATACACCAGGAACCTCCTCTCTATTCAGCTGCCACACTCATGGGTCATATTCATGATACCTCACACAAAGTAACTCAAAAAGCACCAGGTATGGCATGGAATTGCGCCTGAATCAAAAGCAAAAGTTTAAAATGATCTCCTTTGGTCAGTGTAATGCTTTCAAATGAATGTTCTGCACAATGTTCATCTACAGTTCAAACATACAACTTGCTTACAGTTAAATAACAGACAGCTCAGAGTTTCCTTATTAATCACCTCCTTGGGTGGAACTCAGCCAAATAAAACTATTTTCACATTTATTACTGTTTATAAATTCAGATAAAAAAAATATGACGTGCACTAAATAGAGTATAGCCATGCACATCACTTGACAGATGACACTAGCTTTAAGAGCTTCTCTGAGCACGGGCCAGTGTGTATGCATGTACAGTATGCAATGGCATCAGGAGACATGAGTGTCAATGCTGATCCCTGGTGTACTGTCAGATGTCAGCAGACCCGAGGGACTTCCCTTTCAGCAGGGAATACAGCCGGCCATACGGCATCTGTCGCTGCCGCTCAAATCAGCTTTCACATCGAGCCTCACCCACACCAGACCGGTCCAGCGCTGCAACATAGCCAACTGAGGGTCAGATTTAATAAGGCTCTTCAGTCATTTTCCTTTTCTTAAATGTGTGAAAAGTCATCCTCTGGTTTCTGTTGGTCATGTTTTCTTAGCCATGTGAAAATGCAGCATCACATTTTCTGAACATATAATTATGTCACAGTATCAGATGAGCATAATACATAGTAAGAAAAATGTAAACCAAATAGAGAGCATATTCAGAGGAAGGAAACTCCTTATTTATGTGAAACTGTTCTTTCAAAAGAATGCAGCAAGTGACATGTACATTTTTTTTCCCAGCATACCAGCAATGACGGTATATCATTCACTACTGATTTCTCTCATTTGTTTTTTAGCAATAAATATAATATGACTCACACCTTTGAAAGTATATCACAAGCTCAAGTAACATACAGCGCCAAAGATTGCAATGCACTGCTCATTCCTAAATTCTCAAGGCAGTGAGTGTATTTAATGTGGGGCCAAGCAGGATTGTGGGGGGTTAGGCAGCGGAGGTAACAGGTAACTCCAGCCAGAGAGAAGGATGAGATAAGACTGTCCCATCTTAGCCCTGCCTCACTGTTACCTGAGGAACACCACCCAAGTCAATAAAAGCCCTCTTGTGTCTGTCAGGGCTCTTTCAGTGGTCCGTTTGATGGCCCATCATTCTGCTGTTGCTCTGAGATGACCTTGATCCCACACTTAGCCACAGTGTGGCGGGAGTCTATAAACATGGCCTATAGAGTCTAGCTCTCAACCTCCTAACAGCCCTGCACATTACAAACAAAGGTAAATAACACATGGCTGTGAATGCGACGAGGGCCATTTGCTATGATACCTGGCCGCCAGTAAGTTCCCTTGAGGGAGTGAGTCTTCATTACTTGTCTCTGAGAAGAGCAGTGCAATGATAGTCAAGCCTGAAGCAAATCAATAACTTTCTGGAGTTTTATGGAGCAGGTGTAGGAGAAAGCCAGGATATATGTTTATTTGACTATTTAAATAGATGATGTGCATCTTTTAAATCTCTAGAGATATGCTACAATAATGTGACTGAATTACTTAAAGCTTTGAATCCTGGGTTTATTTGTCAGTTGTTAATATCAAATGGCACCATTCAGTACTTCAGAATTATCTGGTCTCAATTAAACATATGGTCTGTCTATATAAGGTACATAATCATGACAGTGAGGAACTTAAATATGAGTGCTTACCAGATTTTTTAATATAATGAAGTTCATTTTAATGAGTATTGATCTCCCGTTTGAATACTGCCCAAAAAAGTGAAACTGACATTGTTGAAAAAAAGTGTTTTTAAAATGCAGAAATATTGCAGAAATATTTCACCATACTGCTTCCCCACAATTTGGATGGTGTAACATATAATCATATAGGTTTTCTTTGACTAATATGACAAAATAAAAAAGTGAAAACACACATATTTTTGCACTTTCTGCTGACGGCCAGTTTGTTTACATCATAACACTGGGGATTAAAATGCTTCACATAATAATGTCATTTACTGTCGAAAAAATTTAGCCAGTAAGTTTAGGTTACTCAATAAATAAGATAATAATAAAACCTTTCCAAATCTAATATCATATATACCACAACTTTGGCTTTCGTAGCTTCCCAGAATAACCTAATCATAAGGCGTTTATTTGTTTAATATATATATTTTTTTAATTGTATTATTATTTTTACATCTAAACTATTTCAAAAGAGCTCATGTTTCTCTGCCATACCGCAGTTTAAGTACTTTTCATTTAGAACGGCTGTTTTACTTTCTCTGTAAGTATGAAAGGTGCAGCATTCCTTTTAAAAGGAAAAAAAAAGCACTGTTTCTAGTAAAAAAAATATAGGTCTTCATTTACTTTTTGCCCATTTTAAGTATCACAAATATTTAGTGGCCAAAATATCTTTTGTTGACGTTCATAAAATATTACCGACACTTTTTCCACAGCCAAGGAACTTATCGAAGTGTTACAGCGTTTTTCATTATAAAAATCCTTTGGATGAAAATGTAACTACTTATGCAATCAGGACTATCATTCTATTACAGAAATGCCTGGACAGTTATTGAACTCCTATCAGTAACTATAAAAATAAAACTACCTCCTGATAATACTGTATAGCACCAACAATATATTATTATTATTGTTGTTGTTGTTGTTTTTGTTGTTTGCTACACAAAACAGATAATTAAGAGTTTCTACTTATATGCACTTTTTTCATGACAGAGTTTGAAAATGTTCAGAAATAAAGTTCTGTTCAAACGTCCCTGTTAATATGAAATACAAAACATAAAAGTCGCCTGCTCTATTTTCTTAATGTCAGTCCTTAAAGGAAGCTAAAAAGCCATCTCAAATCCCTGAGTGAGTGCTAGCTAGGTAAAGAGGTATGAAGTCCTCTCCACTGGCTCCTGCCGTCCTCTTGACTTTTGTCTCAAGCACTTCAAATGTTACTGCAAGCTCAGCCGAGCTCTTACCAGGATACTGACAATAGCCCGACCAGAGCTTTCTGGCTCCAGCAGGGGCCAATGAAACTAAATGAAAACAATACAGAAGCTCTAAGAAACATGGGTTCAACGAACTGTCTAACAGCTTTTGGATATTTAGGCTCTGCCTACAACTTCTTTTGCTTCTAAACCACAATATTAAAAAAACTTTTTTTTATATGCAAAGATGAGACAGGTTAATTAAAGAAGTGTTTTAATTTTAATTTTGCTTACAATTTGATCATTGTAAAAAAAAACAGACTATATACTTTGCCTGTTTAGGTATGTTCTATAATTAAAATGGCAATTTAGTAGTTAATTTTATGCACACCAATCAGCCATGATATCAAAACCACTGACAGATGGAGTAAAAAACATTGATTATCTCATTACTGTGGCACCCGTGAAGGAGTAGGATACATTAGGCAGTTCTTAAAGTTGATGCATTGGAAGAAGAAGACATGGACTGGCATAAGGATCTATACAAGATGAACAAGGGCCAAATGATGGCTTGTGATGGCTCAGATCAGAGCATCTCCAACCTGTTCTCGATGTCCATAGTATGCAGTGGTGGTTAGTACCTACCAAATGTTGTACAAGTTAGAACAGTCTGTGAAATGGCAACAGGGTCATGTGCACCCAGGGATCACTGATGTGTGTGGGTTGTCCACCCTGAAAGTGCTTACGGTAGGCTCTGCGGCATAGAGAAAGGAGATTTTCTGTTCTGATGAATCACGTGACCTTTTACATGTTGTGGATGTTTGGTGTCTGTGTTGCTTACTTAGGCAAGAGAGCACCAGGATGCACTATGGGAAGTTATGGCAAGTTAACAGATGGTGTGTAATGCTCTGAGCAATGTTCTGCTGGGAAACCTTGGGTTCTGGTATTTAGGTTGACGTGACTTTGACATAAATTTACTATCCAAACATTGATGCAGAGCAAATACAAATGCTTTAAGTCCTCCTTAAAGGACTCTTTCAACATAAAGAACACACTGCAAATATTGTATGGGAATGATTTGAGAAACAGGATAAAAAGACTCATTCCCCAGATGTCAATAAAAATGATAATCTGTGGGATGTGCTAGACAAACTATTTCTTTCCAGTCCTCACCTTTTTACAGGACCTAAAGGAACTAGTGCTAACATTTTGTTGCCACAGCACATCTTCAGAGGTCTTGTGGAGTTCATGCCTCAATTGATCAGAAGTATGTTAGTGGCGCAAAGGGGATCTACACAATATACGGCTGAGCGGTGTATGCCGTAATTTAAAAACATTGGGACAATTCTAAAAAAATAATATTGTATGATTTTTACATTTTAAGAGAAAACATGAAACCTCTTCCCCAGAGAGCTACATGACTGAAAATCATCTGTGACCATCATCCCCACTCAACACTGAACTCAATTTACCCTCATCACATGCTGGCAATGGAATATGCTGGTGTGGCAAATTTCACACAGTAGATTAACACACAGGCAGTGTTTCACACTCCTACTTTACACCTCTTGTGACAAACAACATACTGTAAGTAAATCAACAGTAATAGGGTTACACCCACAGTTAGAGTGCTATAAATATCTAAATGTTTTTGTATAATGCACTTGTTTTGCAAGAAACTACTACCCTTGAAAACTGTGTAAATATATGAAGATTTTGTTTGATTTTCAATAATTTTCCATTATTATATATACTTCATATTTGCCAAGACACATGACAATGACAGTAGGTTGCACCACAAGCAACAAAAACAATCAAGCTACCAAGTGGCTCTTGATGGCTGTGCATATCACCATAATTTTCCAACTACTGGCCACTGATTGCATTTCAGCTTAGAGGTGAATATTACATGCTCACTTAGCACCTGAGATCAGGCAGGCTGTGTCTTCCTCTCCAGTGGCCACTTGCTAAAGCAAAACTCCGAACTTGACACACACCATGCAACATCTCCCACAGACAGCCTTTAGTGAATGAGATATTCTGCTAACCACCTGTTTGTGTGTGTGTGTGTGTGTGTGTGTGTGTGTGTGTGTGTGTGTGTGTGTGTGTGTGTGTGTGTAAATGCACACAGTCTTTCATAACATGCAAAAATATCTGCTTGACCTATTGTGAAGGATCTATACAGAAACTACACATAATAATTTAAAAACTGGGCAAATGTGAAAACAGTTGCTTGTTCTTCATTGTGCCATGGATGCATTAGAGTGCAGTCAGTGTGGCTGAGAGGTGTTTTGTGTATTCACAGGCAGCAAAGGACTTAACCCTGCTATCCAGGGGTGAGAATACAATGGCTCAGGCACCAGGGGTCTGAAACTATACACTTTAATAAAGTCACCAATGGCTAAATGAGGAGCTGCGATCGCACTCACATTACCAACAACAAGGGCTGCACTATGCCTCAAGGGGTTTTGTTTTCCACAAATATGCTAAGCTAATGCAGACCCAAAAACACAGAAACTTGATCACAACTTGAGTTGGTCAGGTTTAAGGAGAGAGTTTTTTCCCTTGTTTTCAACCAGCAACCAACACTAAGAGCTTAGACTACCTCAGCTGTGGAACTTCAGCCAAAAGTTATTGTGTTATTGCGCTAAACTGGAGAAAGGCTGCTACCTGGAGATAAACTACTGTTTCGGTGTTTGTCATTTATGGTTTGGTGCTAAACATTCTCCTGAACATCAGGGGAGAGAAAGAGGAGAGAGAGAGACAAGAGAGGGAGAAAGAGAGAGAATACAAACTTTGGAGTCTCTCCTTTGGGCCCCCAATTTGGACACAAGAGAGGTCGCAACCTCCCTCTTTATTTTTCCCAAGGCTGTTGGGCTAATGAAGTAACAACAAACTGGGCCGCCGGCTAATTTGGAGTGGCATTTCCTGGCCCCTCTTGGCCCACAGAGATGTGTTTCATTTTCTCTTATCAGTGCTTCAGTCATGTGGCTTTCCGCATGGACGCCCCTGTCTCCCCCCATCGTTGGCCTAATGGAAACTTTGTTAATGTCATTAATCTGCCGAATAGGACATGCACTAAACACACATCAGCCTGTTTGTACCAGCTTTAGGGAGAAAACGCCAGGGGCTGTTTAGACTTGAGCACCGTATAAAGACACACCAATAACAAGATTTCATCGTTTGTACCACTTTGTGTGGTGGTCAGCGTCAGCGTTGTGTGTGCTTTGATCAAGTCATGTCATAATTCCTTTCGAAAGAGTACAGTGTACGAATTACATCCTCAGAATTTCACTGGGACGTCAGCACTCCCAGCCTTGTAAACCATAAGTGACATTTCGATGAGAATAACATGAGGAGTTATTACTGTTCAGATAATACATGCAGAGCCTGCACAAAACTAGGAATGCCACCAATCGGTCTGGAAAATGATAAATGGAATGTTCAAATTAATAACACTACTAATATAACCATATAAGCATTACATGCCAACAAACAATCCACTTGTCCTTCATCATCTGTCAGAGGGACTGGCAGAAAAAAAAAACAAGATAGGAAGAAGCAGAAAGAGAAAGGAAAGTGTAAAAGTAGGTCAAACATTATACACTTCTTAGGCATTACCAGAATGCCGATGCTACTTTGTACATGGCACGTCGTATTGGTTGTTTTGCACTTGTTTGTTCTGACAACACACTTTTGGGAAAATTCCTTCGTTTTGTAATATTCTCCTCGATGCCTGTGTGGTAGCTGTCATGTTGAGCTGGCACACAAAGAGATGCTCCTTCCCCTTCGAACATCAAAACAGAGGGCCTGCATAAAGCCACCTTAATGATGAGTCAGGTGACTCAGAGAGGCCTCTCTAATTAAGAGACTTCATTCACACATTCCCTCCACTCCATGAATGGCCACTCTCAGACCGACATGTCATATAGCTCCATTCATAGCAACCAAAAACATGGGGGGAGCAGAGCTCAACTGTGAGGGGATGGGTAACGGAGGGGACATTTTCTTTTGTGCGGCGCTAAGCTTCTGGGGCCAAATGCCAGCAGGCTTACCCTAGCACTGGCTGCCCATGTGTTTCTCCTTTCTCCCACATGGAGTAATTAGGAAGATCTTAATGGGTTTCCAGGTTTATTAGTGTCCAAGAAAAGCTTCAAATGTCACTTTAATTAAAGGGGATTCTGCAGACAGCCTGTGTGGCAATGTCACCCGTTTAGAAAAAAAAATCCTTGTTTGGGCACAAGGGGAGGAACAGGCCAGGCCCTCAATGCACACAAAGAGACCTGAAGTCCTAAATAGAGACCAACTAGACCCATGGTCAGAGACAAACTAGATCATTTGACCTCGACAGAACATTAAACTGACAGCAATTATCGCTTAAAATACCACAATGACATCTACGAGTCCTCTCTATTCATATCAGCATCAGTAATCCTCCTCCACAAAAAAAAAAAAAAAGTGCCATTGAAAAAAAAAATCAGTCCCAAATTATTTTGGAGGATAAATTTATTCCTGGCATATCCTATGCTCGTTCATGCAGAATATAAAATCCTAGATTATTTCTTGCTTGGTTAACTCGCATCCGGTCTCCTCGTTCACAAAGCCACTCTAATGTTGCCATTAGTTATGCTTCTCTGGTGGCCAAAAGATGAATCCTGAGGTCCTCGCATCCAATAAATGTGTACATGAATGGTGGAGGGAGATAAAATACATCACTGAGATAGAGTAGAGGCCAGTTCATTGCTGGAACATCAAAGTGGAAGATAATTAATCAATATGAAAATGACATGGCCTCCACCGTTAAATCTGCAGCTCACAAAAGCCTTTCTTACACTTCCGAATTTTCTCTCAGATGATGCCACAATACTAAAAAACTCAAAAAAGGAAAGATGCTTAAAGGACAATGGGAAATACGTCACACTACATTTTATGAAGAAATTATAATCTACTCTTAACCTATTGCTGCTTTCAGAACAAAAAAACAAAAAAACACATATCCAAAGAAAATTGGTTTTCTTTATTCCTTTTTGAACAATATCTTTTGGCCCATTTGCCATGAAATTTCAACATGATATGAAAGGCACCAAGCAAATTTTCTACATTTGTAAATTATTAAAGTTTTGTGTCGATGTAAAGATACTATTGTTAAATACCAGGTATCTTTAAATATAGATTTTAATTACACAATTTCCAATAAAATATATAAATCAAAAATATATTTCAACTACCAAAAATTATGTTTTAGTGTAACACCCAAAATTAAAACTATATAAACCACAACAAAAATCAATTCAAAAATCCACGCTATTAACAAATTGCTGCCAATGTTAAGATGTAAGATTCTTAACTCCTGGGTGCTCCCTTGTGAAAGAGAAATTTTCAGTGTTGGAAGTATCTATTGTTGTCTAGTTGGGTAAAGAAAGAGTTTTATGGCACAGGTGTGTAATTCTATGGGCTTGGAGCCTGGAAAGGTGATCTGATAATTGGCCCCAGGGGAAACAACTGTGTGTCTAGGGATTGTCTGAAGAAGATAAGGGACAGGAACTTGTAATCAGGTATTTTATTAAGTGTCAATTTGCCACAACAGTGTATTCTCACAGAAACAACGTCAGAATTCAGAGAGGCCTGTGTACATTTCTCTTCATTTGTAGGGCAAATGGAAGTAAATAGAATCATTATTTTTAAAAATCAAAATAACCATAAATGTGTTAACCGTTTTATATTTTGGCTAAATAAAAGATACACATTTCACTAGTCATCAGAGGATTAAAAATATGCATATAAACAATAAAACAGAGAAAAGTAAAAAAGAAAGAAAGTAAATAACATGTGAAAGATGAACTGTCTAATTATTTCAGTGATATCAAAAGGGGATATAGTGTGAGGGTGTGTTGTAAAAAATTGCAGTGCTTTCTAGACTAAGCTCAAACTTAGTACAAAGACTGCTGCCACTTTTTCATGCTGCGCAATTGCATCTGGTGGCAGCAAAGCGAAACGGCAAGCTTTATTTTCCTCAGACAGTAATGCTAGCGTACCTTTGGCACAGAAAACCAGTGCCTCATACCTCACTCAGGGCAGCTCAGTCAATGGAACAAAGTTAGAAGAATGGAATACAGTCACAGAACAAAACACACACGCCGGAGTGCCAGTGGAGAGACTATGGCTGGAATTCCACTCTGTGTGCAAGATGAGCAAAATGGTGACAGGAAAGAGTGGGATGAGGCCTTTACTCCTAAGCTACGCATGTTTTCAGCCAAGAATAATTTCCATTTTCATAGGCAAGACTAGAGCCACGGAATACATCCATCAGTGTAACTACCTAGCTGAAAACATCTGCTTGTGCTTAGTCTGCATTAATGCAACCATGTTTGCGATGTTATAGCAAACATTTTTTTCCCCCCTTTTTGTCATACAACACAGTTTAAAAATGCCAACAGAGTCTAACAATGTTTTACCAAAGATTGATAAATTTATATAAATAAATATTTTTTATATATATATATATATATACACTGTAAATGTGTGCAGAAATGAAAATCACTTTGGTGCCTTTTAATTCTGTTATTCTGACATCCTTAATTTAAAAACAAACAAACAACAAAAACAACAATAATAAGTAATGATAATAACAACCTCACAAATCCTAGATGGAAGTGTATGTTGATGCCACGTCTAAGCGCAGATGAAGGTTGAGCTGTTTGCTCAGACAGCACAGTCCGCCCTTATTTATGGATTCCTAGCAGTGGCACAGACATCAGTCCGGCCCAGTGTTTTGACGGGACACTAATGTTGAGCTCGGATGAGGAATCACTTTAAGGTGCTTTCTGACACATGATAAATGGCATCTGACCTGAAGACACTGAGAGGTGAGGAGCCTTGTGGCACTGTTGTGGTGTTGCTCTAAAAAACATTTCCTGTGTTGCTCGAGAGGCACCACACCTTAGAGCCCCTCTATACAGAACTATACAATCTCCCTACAGTTAGAGATGGAGATGGCCAAAAGCGATAAACAAAGAAAATCTAATAAGCTCTCATGCTTACAAGCGTTCAAAAGTAAATCTGAATCCGACATGCAAAACTAAACAAAATAACAGTAAGCTGTTGCCTCATTTGGCTCATTACTTGCATTTAATTTACCCATGTCAGTCACTCTGAAGCGAACAAAAAAATTCAGATACTGTAAAAACACAAAAGCACAAAGTTCCTGAACTGAATGAACGCATGCATGATTTCTACATTCTTCTCTCAGCCACATAAATGATCAAACCTGATGACAGTCTAAGTCTGAGGAAGAGACAGAGCTTACAAAAGGGAAAGTGACAGGCCCTTCTACAACAGATGTTTCTACCGAGGGGAGTCTACTCTCCACTGAGCAGTCTCACACATGAGAGACACCCAAAGCTTTGGAAACAGTCCTGAAAATGTATGTTCACTGATAAGTATGCCGTCTCAAATACTGACTACAGCTCACACAAAACATCCCCGCCATGCACAATTGTACATGGGACCATTCAGGTCTTGGTGAAAATATAAACATCTATTTATGCAGCTGATGAGAATGACATATCCATTAGTGCAAAAACAAGGAAAGCAGACTATGTTGCACCTTATCATAAAAAGATAAGCTTCTATCGATCCACAATCTGGATGGAAGCCAGACTATTGACAGGAAGACAAAAGACACCAGCGTGGTCATTTGTCAAAAATGTTGTGCCCTTACTCTATCATGGAAAGTGAAATTTTCCCACTGGAAGTGATAACACGCTTGTTCTTCAGTTTCAGCAGATCAATATTAATATGTGGGGGGTCCTGAAGACAGATGTGAGACACACTTTAACCGGTTCGCTACTGAATTACACAAACAGTTTTCTAGAAATCACAGGTTGAATTATATGGTGTACTTTTCGGTGGCTGTGTCACACAAAGATAACCTACAACGCTAATGTACCCGATTAAGATCTCGGTGTCACAGCTGTAAAGCCGGGTTACTGTGTGGACAAGCTGACCTTTAAATTGTTTCTCAAACTCATAGTAAAATGAGTAGGTCTCTTTCTGGAGTGCCAAGGTGTGCGGAGACACCTGCTGCAAAGTGATATATCTTCATTCCCACAGAACAATAATAAGAAAATAAATTAGATGATAAAAAAGGATAAACAAGAAGGATTCAGCAATTTCAGCAACTACAGGTGACAGAAGAAACTGCTTAAACTATTTCAATGTTGAGCATAAACTGAAAAATGCCTCCCAAAAAATAAAAGCTCAATAGGAAAGATTTTTTGTAATATTTCTCTAAGCTTATAACAAAGATTCTTAGCAGTGCATTCAAGCACAGACATGGCATGTTTCTTGTCTAAACTAGGCTAAAGCTGTGTCCACTTCACAAGACGGCATTATGCCTCCTGTTCACGGTGGGTCTTGGGGAGCAGTGGCCAGTCTGGTGCCCATTTCCTTGAGACAGGATCTAAGCAGGAGCCAGACGGGAAGGCAAGCATGGCTCGCAGGAGGCCGGATAAGCCAGCTCTGATGGCTTGATACAGCTCCAGACCCCCAAGCCTGATACGCTGGCCACAAAGCAAGAAAAGTTTGCTCAGTCTGTCAGCAGGATTGGAGCAATTAGACAGATTTTAAATTCTCTGCAAAAACTAAGAAGCTTTTAAATTCTGAACAAAAACTTCTTTTAAAAAAAAACCTAAGAAGCTGTCATTACCATCAACTTTTAACATCACAACAAATAAATGAAAATACAAACCATAAGAATGCTCACAACATGAAGAAAGGTAAAAAAACACAAATAACCAACCAGATTCAAAACTAAATATATAGATTTAATGTATTACATTCAACTGAATTATTACATTCAATATGAGTAACAATAGTAATAATAATAACAATAATAACAATAATTTTAATCTAAACACTGCTATTGCTTATTGCTTATAGAGCTTTTTTCATGAGAATAAATGATAAGCAGACATTAAAATAATGTACTGTATACGTTTATTTGACTCTGCAATGTCCTTCAGTCTCACATTGCAGAATCAACGCTATCTTCTCGTTTTCTCAAACACACATTAAAGTTGGAGCAAAGCCATGTGAAGTGATACATTCAAGCAGTTCATTACAAAACAGATTTGCACAATTTCTATCAATTTATGTGCAGAGCAAACACAAACCCCTGATTTGATTTTAGCACTTAGGTAATTTAATTCAAGGTAACATATAAATCTGAGCTAATACATTTTGTGATGCAATAATATACATTCAAGAAAATATAATAACAGTTAAATTTGAAATCGCTGTGCCTGAACCGCAAATCATGCATTAATCAAATAATTAGAAAAGTGTTCCGAACGACAGCTCCTGGTATTATTGTCTAAAGTTGGGTAAAAGGTAATTAATTTGGCAGCAAATTATTTGCACTGTGTTTGGTTCATCTAACGAACGAGAGGAAATTGCAAATCAGAGCTGAAGTCTTCCACCATTGTCTCTAAAAAGATGGAAATCTTTTACACTAAGCACATTATACACATTGTGTATCCGGACCCTCCATTGTGATATCGGCATGCTTGAGTGTACCACTTGCTGCTAGTATAAAATCTGAAAGACACTATTATTTCATTAAAAAAATGTGCCAGATATATTTATTAATCTGTACTGAATACAAATGTACCTGTCCAAGAAAGTTAAGACGAGACTAAGAAATGATTCGGGAAGTTGTTTGAAGAATATACAGGAGATATAAGAACATCTCAGCACTATCTGCATAGTAAGCCCCCAACTCAAACAAACACTAATTTAACTGCATTTATTCAGTTAAATTACAATAAAATATACAATAACAATACAATTTAATACAATTATTATCTTTAGTAGAATCTAGTGGACTGGTGTATGGTACATTTTGACAAATTTCAGTTCCATTATCAGTGAAAGGAGCATTATAATGGCTGTAGGAACAGGCTTTTATACACATTTTGCAAGTGCTAAATACTTAGAACCAACACGTATATTAAAATACAATTATATTAGATTCCTCTATTATATTATATCGCCTCTATTCACCAAATATTGGGCAGCAATAGATCAGCTTCCATAAACCCCCGTCTAGTTAAGGAGAGTGGCATCATGATATATAAAATCTGTGCTTGAAGTGAGTTCATACACCCTGTGAAGCTGTGCACAGTAGTGTGATGTGCTTGATGGGACATAGGTCCCTGCAGGTTCAGTGATGGTGGTCTCTGTGGCCCACCTCCTGCTCCTGGGTTTTGGCACACTGGCAGATGGGGCACATCATGCCATCAAGTGGAAAACGAGGAGATGCCAAGAAAAACTGAATGAGTGGCTCAACTGCAACTGTTCCTCCAAAGGCAACAACAAAAAAGTTGGATCCACAAAGCTTTTAATACATCTTTTTAAATAACAACATTTTGTGTGTTTTGATTAGTTTTATTTAATTTAAGGACCTTTTTAATTTAAGAACAGTTTAGAAAGTTGATGTAATTACTATCTGAGGCATTAGAAATCAAACAACTTTTCACTACGAAAATGAAATCTCATATAAATAACTGCAGAATAAATTATAGCGTTATTTACTAAACTGCTGCTTTGTAATTGAGTTATTGAGCTGCTTATTTTTTTATTGTTATTAGATTATAAATAAAGTAAATTGCTATCCTCCATTAAAGTAAAACATAAATTGAATTATTATAGGTTTGGTGTTCTTAAGAGAGAAGTATGTGACTCAATGCAGCCATCTAGTGTTGAGTTAAGCTTTGTTTTTGTGTTTCAGGAATTAGACTGATTCTTTATTTGCAAAAATCTGTATAGAAAACATGATATAAAATAGTCACTGTAATGTTTAAAAAGACAAAATAGAATGCTTTTGAATGGAATGCATTCAACATGGGTACACGATTCCACTCAAATTACATCTAATAAATATAGTATAATTCTCCTTTGAGTTTTCTTTCATGTTCACCTTTTTGGTGTAATCCAGTATTCATTATCCTATATAAAATATATATCTGAAGACAAATGTAATTAAATATTTTGATGTATTCTTACACTGCCTACTTTGTTTTCTCCACAGAACGAGGCTAGGTTTCATTCACGCATTCATTTCGTAAGACAATTCCATGTGCCTCTGACCTGAGAGGGTTTAAACAGAGTCCAGCCAAGTTGCAACGTCTTCTCCTAGACTCATTATCAGCTACATGTACTGTGTTTCCTGCTCGGTGCTGATGGAATCATGCAGCTGGCAAAAGATGACTCTAGAGGAGCTGAAAATGGAAACACACACACAGACGCAGACACATATAACTGAAGTTACATTAATTATGCACAAGCACACATAGTGCCAGTACGCACTCTGGAGGCGTGGCAACATGAACTGGTATAACAACACTGGACTAACTGAGACCAGGCAAGCTCAGTTCATGCTTTCCTATTGCTGATTCAACAATAACAGATAAATAACTGAATAAACAAATTAATGCATGAATACATGAATAAATAGTACAGACCTACATGGGTATGTGATTCTCAAATATGTATTTTCACAAGAGTCAAATTAGCACTTGGAGAGGGAACATGTAAATGCAAATTCTGCGGCAGGCACAAGTGCTCATCAAATTCAACACTCAAACTAAACTGTAATGTGTAATATTTAATCATCCTCATCTGCTGAATGTATCATTGCAGATAAAGCGATAGAATCGAATTGAATAAAAGTATATGCAGTAAGAAACAAAGCACATGATTGTAGCTTCACATGTGAAAACACTGAAACCCAAGTCTTGCATTCAATCTTGCAATCGGCTGTGGCACTGATGTTTTGCCCAGTTTGTAAGTGATACTGAGACTAATTAGCTAGTAGGTCTAACTCAGCCCATGATTAATATTTGAATGGAATATCTTCAGACAGTTTATAATGGATAAACAGAAAACTATGTGTAGGGTATGTGTAGGGAAGGGAGATCTGTCAATTAAGTATGAATTAACTCTAAACAGTGCCAATGCCTGTT
>JBBPDE010000148.1:15194628-15206887 GCA_037974605.1 Nannopetersius ansorgii | reverse complement strand
ATGCCTCAGAGAATTCAAGCTGTTATAAAAGCCAGAGGTGGTGCAACAAAGTACTAGTAGTGTTTTTATTTGGTGATACCATATTATTTTCCTCTGTTTTTAAAACAGTTGTCATTGGCTACAGTTATCTTTCTTTGTTTTTTTTAAGTGTTTTATACAGCCAGAAGTTTGGATTGTTGAGCGAAAATAGTTTTGTGGCATGTATGTGCTTGTTTTTTTTTCTACACAATTAAACATTTGAATGAACGTCTTCTGAGAGGGGTGATTCCATACTTTTTGCCAGGGGTTGTATATGAGTGTTATAAAATCTCTGCAGGAAGAAAAGCACCATGGGGGGTTTATAAGCTGAATCATCTGAATATGCACACTTTCTAGAAATAATAAACAACAATTAAATAATTGTGTAATTAATTAAATGAAATGTAAAACTGCCAACAATATAGTAAACATTATAGGATTACAATAGTGCATACTCTGTGTTTAGTATAAATACACCTGTAAACTAAATATGAAACATATATAATTGTCCGTACATTTAAATTGCACATTTAATTAATTACATACATACATTTAAATTTCACATTTACTTTAATTACCAGTGCCATGTGACATATAATGAAGTTTCCAAAAGTCCAAAAGAACAGCATTATGATGAGATTTTAAGTTTCAGAGCTAAGAGTTAAGAGCTACTGTAAAATTAAATAAATAAATAAACTGATTACTTTCTTAACCAAATCTATATACTAATCAATCATAAAACTATTATTCTAAGAAAGTGTCTTCAGCATTTAGTTTCCCAGCCACCACTGCTCTCACATCCGTATTGACCCAGAGCCCCCTCTTGGTGTTGTGTGTCCGGAGCTACTAAGCCACAAATCCTATTAGTCAAGGTTTCTCAGAACCATTATATGTAATTTTCCTGTTCTCTGTGGATTATATCATCCCTTCACTTGAGTAAGTTATTTCTCTAGCTCAGACTTTAGTTTTCTTGTGCAAATCAAAATAACAACCTGTTAATTTTTTTCATTTTTTCTGTTTTGGTTCTTGTTTACAGGCTTTTTGTACTTTGTCCTCTACAAAATAAAATACATTTGGTGTCAGTCTTATACATTACATCAATACATTTCATTCTGGTATTTCAGGTAGTGGATTTCCTCCAAAGCTTGGCCTGTGATTAACCGGAAATGCACACTGACCTTCTAGACTGAGTGAGTAAATTTAGACATACATGTGTGGACAGCTCCTAATCTTCAGCTCCTCCTTCAGAGTGTTCCCCCTCTCCCAGCCACCTCAGCCTCATGCCCCACTGCAAATCACAGTGGCAAGGCCAAGCTTTTAGTTGCATCCTCACTTCTATTTGAACACATTGTCATTTTGGAGTACTTTAAAATGATTCTTGCTCTCTAGAGAGGAGATCTCACATTAAAAGCTCTTTATTTGTCTCTGAAGTACTTTGTCCATTTTGGCATTTTGGTGGAAGAGATTAAAATACTACTTGTCCTTGGAAAATTGTGACAAGCTACTTATTTTGAAAAAGCGTCACTGTCTTGTGCCATTACTTATTAATGTGTTGAAATAAAATGACCTACCATCAAAAACTGTCCTGTCTAAAGTTAGGTTTACTGAACCATCTGCTTCACTGGCTAAAGGTGGGTGGTTTGAACTTTTGGCAATATTACTACATAATTAAAGCCCTTTCTGATTAGTGTCAAGGGGAATGTTTTATTTTTCTTTTCTTCATAAATAAGATGTCAATGAGGTGCTTCATTGACACGTCTCTCAGTAATAAAGACTACACTTGCAGGAATGAACTTATCCCATTCAATAGAGGTTTAATCTGCTTTTTTTTATTAGAGAACATCGCTTTTGGAGGGCCTTGTCACTGTGTGCTACTGTAGAGTTGGCACTTTTGCAGGTGGGAAGATAGCTGGCAAGCATTTGTTTATAAACCCTACTTGTTTAGGTACAATACTTGAACTAACTTCTATTCACCAAACAGTGTGAATCCATGCAAAGCCTTTTCCCAAAGTCTCTTTGAAGGCGACAGCCCATTGAAGGAGGAGGAGAGGGGGATTAGCTTCTTCAGCAGCGGTGCATTTCCGAAGGAGCTGATTAGCTCGCCATTCATTGTTAAATCGAGCAAAGGAAGGCCCTAGAGGAGTGAAAGGAGCCAAATAGGTGGGCTTGGAATAAAACATCCACAGGAAGCCCAATACAGGCTACATGAAGTTTCCCAACATTTTTTTTCCCCTGAGATGATGGCGTGAAAAGGAGATTAGCATACAAAATTAGAGGCAGGATAATTTGAGGGGCGACTTGGTTCATGTTTTCCCTCTGTCTCGGCAAAGTTAATTAAACTAGTATTAAACAGTAAAGAAACATCCAAGTGCCAAGGCGTTGGGAGTTCTTTGAGGATTACTAATACAGAAAAAAAAGAGGCGTTTGAAAGAAGAAATTGAGGAGAAGCGTGAAGGAAGAAGACTATAATTAAAACTTTTTTTTTCTTATTGTTCCCCTGCCCCAGGGTTATCTGACACTAAACACTGAAAGAATAAGGGGATATATAGTCCACACTCAAAAAGAAAGCAGTTTGGTTACAATCTATATCAACGGTTTGTGTATAGGTGCTGTTTAAAATAAGCAGTTCTTGTAAACAGTCTATAGTTCATGACAGCTAAATGATAGAATGTAACTAGTACTAGTACTAGTTATGTTTTCTGTACATACATACATTGTTTAAATCAGTCATAATCCAAAAATCCCACCGTGTTTATCATCAGTAGTCTAAATGTACTTAGTACAAACCAGTTAAATATAAACATAACTGTTCAAATGAGTTATGGGAGGACACAGAGTACATAGCTTTAATTATAAAAAGTTTGGTTGGAAAAGTACAAAAGGAAGAAAAAAAAAACTAATCAACAAAACACAGCTACATAATATATGTGCAATAAATAAAAAAATATACAAAGTGCTTCATCTTATTTACAGTTCATTTACAGAATTACACCCAGTGTGATTATTATCCCAGTTTCAAAATAAAAATACATTTAGTTGCTCCAACTGCAACAATTAAATTCAGAGAATGGATGGAATGGAGAGGTGTCTGTTGATGTAATAACAGGAGATGCTATTTGACAGGAAGACTTTGTCATAGTCTAGTGTTCTCTATTTTATGGTTAAATATGGTTTTCAGTGCTATTTTTAAAATGCATAATGAAGGGTGTCTGTGTTTGCTTGAGTAAGTCCTTTTGAACTATATCAGTTTGAGGATCGCTTGGAAATACAGAAATCCTTTTAAAAACATTAATTTCACATTTATATATATATTTTTTTAAACTTCATCAATATGCAAGGTATTTTTCATAACCAAATTCAATATTCTGAAAGCTCAATTTTTTGATAATATGCAATTCAAAACATATTCCTTTAGTGCTTCTTCCTTAAGCGAAGGCTTCTCCTTTGACTGTCATTCTTAACCCGCTTGGATCTCTTCACACAGTAGTACTTAGTGACAGTCTTGCGACACTGCTCACATTTTACTGCGCAGCACCAGTGGAACTTGCAGTTGCAACTGGACACTATCTCTGCTCTGCGTTCTTCCACAGCCAGTCCGCAGTCACTGCAGAGCCGTTTACAGCTGCGCTTCTCCCATTTACTCAGATTCTTACCCTTCTTCAAGCACTCGCGGCCTTCAGTGCCCGGCAGACCCAGTGTACGGTTTTCCACACAGTAGTCAGGAGAATCCTCCAAGTGCACCAGCTCTTTACGGGAGATGGAACTGAAGGTTTCAGCGATGGCCCCGCGGCTGGCTGCACTGTTGCCTGCACCTCGCAGAAGATCCACCTTAATGGCACGATGGTACTTTTCCTTCAGGTAGTTGCCCACTTCCCGAAATTCAGGCAACTGCAGCCAGCATGTCTGGGTGGTGCAGCTGCCGGACACGCCGTGGCACTTACACGTCCTCTGCATGGTTCCTTTCACTGCCTAGTTTAAGAAAAGGTCTCAAATTAATGAAATTACTAGAGTTCCTCAGAAGAGTGCATTTCATTGAAGCAACTATCCCTCATTCAATTCAACAGCCGTGTTTCACTGTTTAAAGACATTTTGACTGGATCTGAATTCATCACTTTTCAAGATGGCATACAATGAACTCTTTATTGGGCGGACTATATGTTCAAAACATCCACTTGACAAAAAGAGGAATTCCGTGGGTAAAAGGAGAGCTAGTTCAAGGTTCAAGTCTGAGTGTGTTTTTTCTCTCTTTTTCCAACTTTTTGTGCCCACACAATATTTCTTGACTTCAACCGAAACAAACATCTGTCATTTGAAAGGAGCGTTTCTTTTCTCAGGGAGGCATTTGCTCTCGATAGGAGGCAGAATCAAGGTTTCATAGTGAGCCGAATTGTTCGGCACAGGAAAGGGGAGTATTTATTTAGCATGGCCATTGTCAAAATGTTTTCTGCCATGGGCAGACCCAATGGCTAATCCATTCAGGAGGAAATGAAAAAGAATTCTTTTGCATTTTTTTTTTCAGTTACAATGATGCTCCAGGTGCCATAATGAGCTGACAAAACCTGCAGACGGGGCACTGGCAGGAAAAACAAAGAGCACTTCAGCTGCATGGATGTGATCCCTGTGGCTCTCTCAAGTGCAACAAAGACCAACATAAATGTAAGATCCTTATTGCAAGAATAAAACTAAACACTTATTTGAGAAGCAACAGAATACTGAACCTTTGCAACGTGTGGCCCCCTAGGTCTTCTAATTAAGCTCGCACCACTGATCCCAAGAATCTTGAGTTGAGGTCTTGTCATAAAGGACATTCACAGGCCATAAATAGGCCCATCTGGTACAGCGCACACACTGACGGGAGAACGAGTGGCACCTTGCTTATAAGGCCATGAATGAAACTCTTGGGTGGTAAGCGATAGTTGGAAGCACTGAAAAATGATTCAAAAGGCACTTTACATTCTGTTGGTGGCCAAGGGAGCTGCCTACATTTCAAGTCCCATCTCATAATGCAAGAGTAAATCCCCTACTCTAGTAAACTATCCTTAGCACTCTCTCATGCTCTAAAGGCTGATAGAGGAGCTGGAGAACCCTTCTTTGACATTCAGAACAGGAGTAATACCTTGCGTCCTGCTTCATTGTTGTGCAAGTTCATGGCAGCCCGTGCATCTTGGCCGGTCTCTAGGGCATCCACAAACTGCTTGGAGATGGCCTCTCCAAAGCCCACATTATCACTGCAGCCTCCCCACAGCCAGCCCTGGCCTCCTGAAACACAGCAGCAGCTTTCACTGATACACCACATAAATCAAGATGTGACATAATATAGTCATTACAGGTTACAATCCTAACTGTACATGTCCAATATTATTCATGCTGTTGTTCAGTGTATCTCCACTCCTAAAAAAATCAATTAATTATTCACTTAATTATAAACCTTTCAATTAATTATTCGTAAAAGAATATTTTTGCCCTTTGAGATATTTATGCTTTTAGTAGGTTTAGACCTACTAGAACCTCCAAGGTGAAGGCTTTTGAATGAACATTATGGACATTATGATTCTTCACACTCACATGTTTCATTTACAAATATGGTTCTTTGGGGCACTAATCTTTTTTTTAAGATTGTTTATTTTTTTTCTATCTGCAATATATGTTTACCTCGCTGACCATTCCGGGTGTCATCACAGCCACAGTTGTCAAAGTCACCAAGGCTGCAGTTCCTCGTGAGGGTGTACATCACCCCAGCTGAGCTGATGGCATGAACAAACGCTGTCTCCCGGTTTGCTGCGATGAGACATAACCTCGAAATTATTTTTCATTTTTGTTCTCCCAGTTCTCAAATTCATGGACTGCGCTTTTTGACCCTATGCTTCACTCAATGAATGAATTCCAGTTTCACTGCATTTCTTTCAATGAAATATTAATTATAATAATTTTTTTTGTTTTGGGAATACTCAGGCATTTGTTTATCGAATGAAACAGTGAACAGTAGAGCTGGCATAAGCTCAGCAGCCTCTCAATTAGACCAGGGTCGAGACTAGACCGGGTCAGGTTCCTTTTTGGCACTTGAGGAATGCCCAGTGAAAGGAGCCTAAGGCAAACCTTTGACCCACACCCTTCAGACTGAGGGGACATCCATTTCACTCACTCTTGCTACCATGCAATATCCCCTAGGTGGCCTTTTTATTTACCTTCTAACAGACTGGGTTTTATTTGCACATGAAAGAGCAACATTTACAGTCATAGTAAACACTAAGAAATGGTTTTAAATCAGCTTACTACAATTATTAACATAATAAACTTAAAAAAAACATCAAGAAACAGGCACAATTTCCCATTCAGATACAAAAAAATAATATCACTATGTTGGACCATACTCTTAAATAACATTTGTTAAAGAATGATGGTATTTGAAGCTTGATTAACTAAAATGCTGAGTTTTTCCCAAACTTAACACACTCACCACTCCGGAGCCCACTGTGGGTGGAGAGCTGCAGGGCTCGTTCTGGACAGTTCCAGCGGTCCCAGGCAAACTGAAACTTGCATTCCTCAATCCCACTCTGAGCCCCTGCAGCCACGCTGCTCGAATAGATCAAGTAGGCCTTCAAAAGCATAAAACAAAATTTCCTTGATAGTCTCATACTGTAATAATCAAAATGATCATTCCAATGCAAATGTGATATTTGTTCATGATTTTCTCTTTTAAAATGTAAGCATATAGGTTATACATAAATCACTAAAAGGCCTCAATCAATTTTGGTCACACCATCATTCTTTGGAACAACAGTGACCCCACCGATAAAGGTCAACAGTTCTTCTGTGGTTTGGTTTCAACTATGCGCTAATATGTCTCAAGTGGTCTAAGAAAGACTGCGCTACAAATACTCTCATGGGCGGCTGGTGTGCTAATGATGACCACCCACCAAATCTCCTCTCCCCAGCCACTCAGCACAACTGGACCCTTCAGAACATAAGAATGCGAATGTGTGAAAATTATCCCAGTAAAAGTGAGTTACACCCCAGCGCAGACAGATGATAAAGGCTTAAAGAATTCACGAGCATGATGAAAAGGTTGCAGGTATAAAAACGTTTTTCCTTTACCAACACAGTCATTCATCTTAAGGAAACCATTAATCTTAATGCAATCTACTTAAATAATCTGTGTAAACTGACAAAACCAGGACATTCTGAGGGCTCTGTTGTAAGATAGCCTGAAGATCTGGGGAGGAGATCAAAAGAATGCTGGCTTACCTTTGGGCCAGTCATCAGGAAATTATTCACTGACCTGGAAGATAGAGCAGCCTATTAACTAAGAGCAAGGGTGTTAGTTCTCACCCATCACCAAACATTTCAGCCATTTCTACATTCAATTCCAAATCGCTTTAAGTAGATCTTTTTTATCACACAACTGCAATATCATGAATTATACAACTATCATACCAATAAATACTCCAAATCATGATACAAAAACATATCAAGAGCTTTTAAAACATGTGAAAGATTTCAAATGAAATGATGTCCTTCCATATTGTGAATGAAACCAAAATCTAAATCAAAATCTGAATTTCACATTGAGATCAGTTTAATATGACCGATGCAGGGATTTAATCGTTTGATACATTTTTATGGAATTAAACATTGAGGAAAGAATTATGCCAGCAGAAACTGATCTCTTTTTTGCTTTAATTCTCTCTTTCATTAAGTATCTAAAATCTAATTCTGCTCTAAATGCTAATGTAGATTTTGCTGCATACACTTAAAACCCCTCATGTGGACCAAGTCTGAAAATTAAGCTATCAAAAGTAAGTAAGTAATTAAAAATAAATTTAAGATAAGATAGAAAATAACTTACCAGCTGCAGCAGGACTTCATGTGCACCATCAAGATGAAAATGTAGTAATAAATGTCCAGATGTATGAACATCCTGAGAGAGGAGTGGTAGGGCAGTCAGCTTCGTTTGGAAATGGAGCTGTAAAGTTACATGCAGGACGGGAAGGCTGGGCTCTCATGTGTGAGCCAAAGGGGGCTCTGAAATGGAGCTGCTCTCATCCCAACAAGAGATTATCTGCTTCATTAAAGATTTTCCCCTTCTTACTCCTTCAGCCAATCAGAACTATTGTACCAAGGAGAGATTGAAATGATCAAAAGGGCACCCTGGGTTCCTCTGGCCCAGCTAGCCGGGGGAGAGCTGGCTGTGTTAACAGTTGGAGGGAATGAATATGAAACGCATTGGGATCACTGATCTCCTCAAGTTGGGCCTTCAAATCCCGCGTGAGCGGGAGAGTGGGATACAGTAAGGGGCTCTGCCTGGGGATTATACCTCACTTATCTCTGGGATCAAACGGCAGATGTTATTTGAGGAAATTAGCACAGTTTTTAGATGAAATCATCTCTAATCCGAGGCGACCTTCCCTATCTTTACACATTCCGGCACATTAGGGCCAATCTTTTCTGTTTCGGGGAAATGCTGTTGATCCTAAAGCCAAGATTAGTGTTTAACCCACCTACAAAGTTTACCTTCCACATATGCACTTTATTTCTAATTGCAGCGTTTTACCTGTTTAATGTAAATGCGTGCAGGCTGGTGTGCCGTACAGCAGCGCTTCAGAAAAAGAGCAAATCAAAGCGGATCACTGAAGAACCGCGTCAGTGCCGAGGGTGTGTATTTGCACTGGTAATCCGGACAGAGGTAAAGCTCTTTGGAGAGACCCTCTCAGTTTTTTCTGGGACCCTGGTCTTCACTGCAGCTTCTTCCTGCCTCTTTTTTCCTGTGCAAATTAGGATTAAGGAAATTTGTCGGATCTTTTCAGGTTATTCTCTGAAAGGGTTTAGTGAAGCTGATGAGAGGGAAATCAAGAATTTAACTCTGTGGAGAGACAAATGGTAGTCTATCTTGCTGTTTAATCCAGCACATAAAACAACAAAATAGGGCACGGAAAAAATAGATTTCTCAGACGATGTATTTAAGGATCAAAATCCTTATTTGACTTTAATTCATTCATTTAATACCAACAACAATAGCGAGAATATAATAACAAATATTATATGCCAATAATAATACAGATAATGTTATTATAAATATATATTAAAAAGCTACAAAGAGAGGACATTCCGTGAACATTTTAACTTTGTGTGTAGTTGCAGCGCATACCCACAAGACGGCGCCAGTGTTATACGCGCCTTCGACCGACTTTCGATCAGTTATACTGGCCTAAAGTATTGGGCCGCTTGATCATTGCCCAACAGGGATATTAATGACGCTGCATTCAAATACAGACTTTAATTTGGAGCTGGTCCCTCTATTGCATCTATAACAACTTCTACTCTTTTTGAAAGGTTTTCCTCAACATTTTGGAGAGTTTCTGTTTGAATTTGTGCCCATTCGTTCTGTAGAGCATTTATGACTTCAGCACTGATGCTGATATGAAGGCCTCGCTCACAATCTCCGTTCCAGTTCATCCCAAAGGGTTGATGGGGTCAGAGCTCTGTGCAGGCCAGTCAAGTTCCTCCACACCAAACTTATCCTATCATGTCTCTATGGATCTTGCTTTGCGCATTAATATTGCCCTTTACTGGAAGTAAGAGGCCTAGCCCAAACCCTGAAAACAGGTGTGTCCCAATACTGATAGAAAAATAAAACTTTCAGACCAGAGTTTGTCATTCATCCACAACTTTTATTAAATTAAGAAAACGGTACAATTAATATTAATGTGGAAACTCACTGCACAACTCTCACAATGCTTCTACTTATACAAAAAAAACTTCATTCATTGGTACATAAAGCGAAAAGAACATTCCTTGAAAACGCACCTTCTTTAGGGCTCCCAGAACAAGTCAACAATGTAAAATACTGAGAAATAGTAACAAATTTCATTGCACTTCTGTGTTTAGTTTAAACGCATGAAAAGCATACGGTATGTAAACAGGTCAAGCATTAAGGAGGGCTAGTAGTCTTCTTTCCATTTCTGAGTAGGTTTCCAGACTAATTAAAGCTGTCTTTAAGTCGTCTTAAAGCTTAACTGTAAGAATAAACACATTATGCTAAAGTTTTAAGGTGCCAACACAAAGTGCACACTACATTTTGGTCCATAGAAAATATAATTTAACATGCAAAGGGAATTGTAACATCTCATTTTCACCTTCTATAAAGTTTAGGGGATTTATTCCAGCCTCATCTGCAAAATGTGTGGGGAAAAAACAAACCAAAAAAAAAAACAATAGCGTTCTTATAGCAAAACTGGATGATATGTCTGATGTGCATGTTACTGTTACAGCCACAAATATTTACTTGTTTAATGAGATTTGAAATAATCCTTTAGTGTAAATAAGGTAACTGCATTTCTGTTCATAAAAACAGACTGAAAGATGATAGGCACTGGAGCCAGATGTACAGAAACAGCAAATGTTCACAGCCCAGGTCTGACATGAGGGACTGCTGCTGCATTTCATGCTTATTATGTAAAAAAACAACAAGGAAATTAAATGAAGTATTGGATACAATTTTGAGTGTTTGTAAAACTAAAAAATGGCAGAATGCCACCAAGTTATCTGAAAGGCTTGCCAGAAAAAAGCTTGTATTTAACATAATTAGAACTACGTTCCAGTGGATTGAGCAATATTGACACTGTCAATGGCAGAGTGTTCTCAGATCGCTTGCTACATGCCATCTTTCCTCATCACACATTTCAGATGAAGGTTCCAAAGGATCAAAAGGAGTGTGCACAAAGTTCTAAATTCAAGGGGCACCAATATCTATGCCATGTCTTTTTGTTTTTGTTTTTTTAATGATGGGGGGGGGCATATTTTGTGATCAACAGTACCACAATAATAATTTGCTCATAGTTCAGGAGCACAGAACACATTTGATCAAATTCATCCAGCATTTTCGTTTAAACTAGCCTGGGTTGGTCAATAATTCTGAATGACAGTGTGGCTGTCTACTTTCAACAGAACACAAACTATTGAATTTGCTTCCAATAAATCAATTAAACTGAGTTTCGTACTAGTGGGTGCAGACAAAAGAGACACTGACCTGTACATGAGAGCTACAACATCTTTGAAGCATAAAATATATGCAGGGTTTAGTTTCACATCAAATCGTATCACCTAAAATATAACTTAATGTACTTTAATGTCATTCTGATATATCAACGGATTATCTGCACATACATGTGATGTTATATAAGCTGGAATTGTACAGCTTGCATAGTTTACTGGAGAGATGTTCTTAAATTAAAGCTGCATTTTATAGCTTAAACAGACCAGACAGAGCAAATTATGTTCAATCAAACTCTGGTGGAACTAAAATGACTACAGGTTGATACTGAACAATGTCCTAAGGCAAATGTTAGTCTTTAAACTCTAGACAAGAATCCTTAATTCATTGTTAGAGCGGCAACATTACTAGGACCTTCATTACACACTCACTGCAAATGTTTAAAAATTGTGTTTGGCTTGTCATCACATGATTTGGCTTCTGAAAGATTAAAAACTTAGCCACTTTTATGACTGCCATCACCAGTGCGTCGTACCCGGGCCATGATTGTCTCTGCAGACACCTTCTTGCAGTCCTTGGCTAGGCCAATGGAACCCATGAGATCAATAAATCCCTTTGTGATGTTCAGCCGACTGCCATACTCGCTTGCAGCGTAGTCATAAGGAAATGTATGGTGGTAGTTGTGAAAGCCCTCTCCTGAAAAGAAACAAAGAGCAGGTCACCCAGCTGTCATCACACATGAGAAAAATGCAAAGCTATTTGATGTATTACAGATAAAGTGGACTGTGATAAAAACGACCTGCACATGTTGTTTTCACTGCGATTGAATCTAAATCATATCATACTGAACATCTGAACCCACCCAACATTTCTGCATATGCACATTATCACAGACAACTCAACTTTCACCTCAAAAACATCCCTTAACAGTAAATCAGTAGGGATGTGGCCCCACTGATAACATTAAAGCATTGTTCTGAATGTTCAGTTGGGTCTGTTTGTTTTTACCCAATGCACACACACAATGCACACACACATCAGCGACAACATTAAAACATTGACAGCTGAACTGAATAATTATAGAAAAGCATATTCAGCTTTACAGAAAAGCAGGATCTGAGCAACTTTAACAACAGCCAAACTGTGATGGCAACATGAGTAAGAACATCTGGCAGGTATTGTGAGGTATGTAGTGATTAGTACCTACCAAAAGTGGTCCAACGAAGACCATATACATGTTTGTGTATATAT
>JBBPDE010000148.1:15181818-15192077 GCA_037974605.1 Nannopetersius ansorgii | reverse complement strand
TATATATATACATATAATGAGTCGAAAGTCGCAGTTCTATTGAATTAGATACGGCCCGATTATGTTGAAAAACATAAAAAAATATTGGTTTTTCTTTTTTGGTCTTATATGAAAGAAAAGGTCTTCAAAATTAATATCCCAAAGTTTCATCATAAAATATTGTTTTTGAATACTGGGTGTATCTCTTTGGATGCTATGGATTGTTAAAGATATCAGCAAAAAACTTTAAATGCGATTTTCTCGGTTTTTCAGTTGGAAATTGGTGCTGCGCTACCATAATTTAAACTATTGTAACTTGACAACCATTTAAGATACATCAAGATAACATTTTAAAGCTTAATTTTTCATCTTTTTAATGATCCCAAAACCTCAATTTTGAATTTTGGGTCACTGCGACTCATTTTGCCAGATCAGGTCACATGTATATATATGTATATATAACAAAAATTGTGGATGTTAAATTTGTTACATCTACTGTTGTGAGGTTTTACAAAACTCTTACCTACAGCACTGAGGGCAACAAATTTGTTCTCTCTGGGATTAATACTTTGGTCATAGGGCCTCATTCCCCACATGTGGGCAGCACTGTTGACCAGCCAGGTGGCATTAAGGACCACGGTGTACCTCAGCAGGCCTGGGACAAAATAAGCCACCCACAAACTCTCGCCCCAGAAGTACCAAGGCACCAGTGTGGGGATGAGGAAGCACATCACCAGTATGGACAGCTTGTAGTGCCTGAAGTGAAAAACAAGTTGGAATGTTTATATTCTTATCAGGCATTCTTTCGTATCAGGTATAGGCGACTCATTTCAGAGATACATCAAGAACATATTTTAGAGATAAACACTTTGATGACCGCCCTAAAGAGATACTGAGGTCTTTACTCTGCCTCATGCAAATCTGAACTTCACAAAACTGCTGAAAATGTTTTGCATCTAGTTAAAAATGCAGACAAACCAGTCACTGTTCCACTATCTGATTTGGCAGCTCCCTGAAAAATGTTTTGATTGCATCCTTTCACTAGTACAGTTTAGTGTTAATCCTTTTTTCAAAGAAGTTCATGACTATTGTGGGACTGCATCCAAGAGAATGGGTTGGTTGACTGTACTCTGCATATTCACTGGCCGTGGCCTGATGTGCAGTTTGGCAGAGGTGGCAGCCCTTTTCAACAGAACAGGCCACAGAGGTGCGAGAAACAGAAGAGAAAAATGATTATGGCCCTGTCTGTACTGCATAAGACGTTGAGAAATTGCTGTGACCCAGAGCCACTGGTCATTTACCTCATTGTCAAACTAAAATGATTCTTGTACAACACATTTTGGGGAAACAAGGTTGATTACAAAACAAAAGCTCAAATGTTCAAAGTCAAATAAAAAATGAAAGCATATAGCCATTGTTGAGCCTTTAGAGGTGAATGGCATCAAAGATATTATAGAAATCTAATTATATTGATAAAATAGGACTCCAGTGAATAAAGGATGTGGCTTATCTGAAAAAACTACACATGCATTACTGTCATAGGCTGGATAACAGAATGAACAAACACAGCAGAACATCTGCTTCACTGGTAACAAAAAGAATGGCAAACATTATAAAATCCCACAATTTGTAGGTCAGAAGCAGACACGTGTAAATAAAAAGCCCTACTGTACAAGAATGTACAAGTTTGATGAAGTTCATACCTTCTCTGAAACATGACAACTCCATCAGCCTTGAGGTCACTGAGGTCCAGCTTGGCTCCTTTCTCAATAACATCTGGGTGCTTGCGAACCAGCAGCCATCCAATATGAGCAAAGAAGAAGCCTCTCGAGGCATTGTGTGGGTCTGCATGGGTCTCTGAAAACTTATGGTGGGCGCGGTGGTCTCTAGCCCATTCATAGATGTCATTCTGTGTAGATATGTCAGAAACAGCAACTATCAGTCAAGATATAAATGTAAACCAATAAGGCACATTACAAGGGAAGCACTGACGGCAACAAATTTGTTCTCTCTGGGATTCATACAGTGGTCATAGATCATTATAGATCATTAACTGTTCTCCTAGGGTCTATACTGAGGTCTGAACATGTGAAGAATGGTTGAATAACTTTAAATCAGTTACCTGGAAAGCCATGGAGTTTGCAGTGGCTAGGAAGATCCTTAATGGAAGTTTAGCTTTGTAGGACCTGTGGCTCCAGAGACGATGAGCCCCTGCTGTCACTCCCAGAGCACTTATCATGAAACATACAGCACCTGTAGAGAGAAAGAAAAAATAAAGTGAACAAAGTTCATTTTGCACTCTCTGTATGGCTGTTTCTGGGTTATTCATGTCTGAAATGTTGGGAGGTGTGCTTGTCCTCCTCAGAGATGTTTTGCAGGGGCGCTGAAAGTCTCTCTATGTGTTTGCAGACAAGGCTGCTTAGACTGAGAGATCCCAGTGGAGAAAGGCGTACTGTTATGAGCCGGCCTGGCGTACAAAGGATAGCCTATTGGAATGCTGATTGTGCATTGTTGAGCTGGGTGAAATTTTATGCAGGGAAAGCGTTCCAAATAAACAAACAAACAGACAAACAGAAAAACAAATAAATGTAACAGACTGTACAGAGATCTCTACAGAGAATCACAACAGCAAGAATAAATAAGAAGAAATAAACAAACGGACAAATAAATGTAGGTGTTGGCAGAAATACATAGATGCCCTGCTTCCTTCAAAATTACAACAGTTTGAATAAATAACAATCAAAGACCCAATTAAGAGTAAATTCTGGATAGCTGCTCCAGCAATAGACTAAGCGTTTATCACATCAACCCTGAAAGAACAGCACTGAAACACCCACTTGCTCCAGGACACAAACACTTCACCCAGCGCGTGACCCATCATTACGCCCACTGTAAGAGCCGCATCTGGTGGTTAGGGATCTGCCCATTATCGGAAGGCCTAATCCCAGACCCGCCAGTGGCACCACTTGAGCAAGGTGCCGCTTTCCTGCCTGGGTTAAAGGCAGAGGCTGTTCGCGCTGCGTGCGGTGCTGTGGTGTGTTCAAATATGACAATAAACAGTTTACGCACATCCTCAGCTTGGTCAGTGTTAACATACACAGTCACAAATACAAAGATCTCACTCACTCCATAGCAAGGTCCATGCAGAAGCAGATGGGACGATGGTTAGTCCATATAGGGCCCCGATGTGCAGGAAAGTCATCAGAATAACGTTTCTCCACACTATCTGCATCGGAGGCGCTGGACCCTCTTTATCTTGGTGCGATTCGTCCAAAGAGTCGTCCACCATGTCGCCGCTGTTACGGGTCCTTGTCTGGACGTGGTTTCTCTCGGTGTCGTTCATGTTATCACAATGGCTGTAAAGGAAAATGTAGGATTATTCTCAGACATTTTTTACTCCCATATGGGTGTGTCTCTGTGAGCCAGCGACACCAGCAGAGCCGCGACCAGCACGCCCTGCAGAAAACACACCATCACACACACTGAACTACACAATTTATCCTCTTACCTTACTGCAGCGAGTGAACACGGACTAGACAAAGGCAGAGGTGTTCGCCAACCTACTCGGTTCCTCTCGTATACCTAAGTCTCTGCTCGTTTTTTTGGTACGTCGTTTAAATGGCTGCAATTGGCTGGGAGGGAATGAATGCCACCTAGCCTTGCCAGTTTCATTGGTTGCCTGCTCATCTGATGTTCACGCTGAAAGCCACAATCTAAACAGGCTGTTTTTTTTCTCCTGTCCCGGTGACCATTCACTGCAGCCCATCTAGAATGACACAAGAGACACAGACCAAGTCGTTGTCTGCAGTGACTCAGTCCATGTCCGAGAGAAGCTCTGATGAAATGTAGGTCACGTCGGCAATATTGCATTTTACTGTGAAATATAGTGATAGTGTGGTCTATAACACGTCACAAGTTCCATTTATATAGGAGGGCTTTATATCCCATCAATAATATATATACACATTTTGCTATATTAGTGACGTAATACGCACTATTACATTGTATATTATATAAAATTAATGCTGTTTCTAATGTGTTATAAAAGGAATATAAGGACTATGGCATAAGGACCATAAGGAAGTACCGTTCGCTTCCTGCCTGATTCAACATGCATTTTGAAAGTTAGCTGTCAAAACAGGCCCACAGAATTGATTTTTTGTGATGTTACAGAAACCGCGACCACTATATAATATCCACAATTAAGTCCAAATGACTTGTTTTTAGTTATTAAAAAAATTAAATCATGTGTTATAAAATGGATAAAAACGCCTCCTGCATAATGTGCCAATGTTGTTAAGGGTGGTAAAAAAATAAAAGCCCCCTTTGAAATGGTGTACCATGTAAACCATATACAATTTTTAAAAGTACCATTTATTTCTTTTCTCATAAACAGCCGAAACAGCTGTCGAAACAGCCCGTTTGGAATTTATTATTATTTTTTTTTTGTAATATCACAGAAACCAAGACCACTATATTAGTGGTCTAATATTCACTATTACAAGGTCTCAAGTTGTAGTAACATATACATTATAATGTAAATTTGTGTTATAAAGTGGATAAAATTACTACAGCATAGTATGCCAATGTTGTTAAAGTTTATAAAAGGTAGAAGGGCCATTTGAGTAAGTTTATGATGTAACATATGATGCAACATGTAAACATTGTAAATGTTTAAAAAATACCATTCACTTCCTCCCTCATTGTTCATCCACTTGTAATTCCTGTTTATAGTTAATACAAACTGTATATTATGTTCATATATCCATACTGTATTCATACTTCATATATTCATACTGTATATTATGTATATTATGTTCATACTACTGTACATCCATCTGTAAATATTATTCAGTTTCTTCTTGTACATATCACCTTACGTTTACTCATAACTTATAATTCATAACTTGTAACTCATACTTATACCTTTATCCTGCACTTGCTGCTTATTGCACTTCTGGTTAGACCTAAACTGCACTTCGTTGCCATGTACTTGTGCATGTGTAATGACAATAAAGTTGAATCTAATCTAATCTAATCTAATCTAATCTAATCAAATACAGCATAGAGCCTGAAAGTAAGCTGTCCCATTGGGGAGGTTTGGCCTTTACTGCTTTTGGAATTAAGAACAATAAAGAACATCTAATCAAAACAGAAAACAGAACTTAAACAATTTGTTTAATTCTAAAAGACAAGCAAACATTACATGCAGTGCAATGTAAAGGCTGTACTGTAAAATATGTATTAAAGAAAATAAACACTAAACATCTTTAAAAAATTGTCTAGAACCAAGCGTCTTGAACAGCCATGGTTTATTCTTTATTACAGACATTATAAATTGACCATGTCTAATTTATTGTACATAACTCAGCCCTGATCCTGGTCGAAATAATCAGCAAACCAATTAGCCTTTCTTGCTATAAACATTTAGCTATAATCAATATTACAAGGTCTTATGATTTAAAACGATAATATAATGTTCCTGTAATGTTCAGAGCAAAGAGGGCCCATGACATGCTGACATGTTTCTAGCAACTGGAAAGCGACCATTATATTATGATTCCTTATATAAAAAGAGCCTTTGTGATGGTTCTTTCTTCAGAAAGGTTTAAAAGGGAAAAGCCACTGAGAGTTTGATTATTTAACAAGTGAAAAACAGCCAGGTAGCTAACAGATACTTGATGCTACCCTATAAATGTTTAATACAAGAATTGAATGAAGTCATAGAGAAAGTTTTGTTTTAATATATGCATTTTTAAATATTTATTTGCCCAGTTCATCAGTTGAAAACATAGAATATCAAAAGTTTAGACGATATATTGTTTCAAACAAATGACTGCGGAAAGTAATTGCCGTCATCTCAAATAACTGTGGCCAGGCGATTTGGAAATTATTGTGACCGGCCTAGAACCCAGTTCTAATCAAAGTTTCAGTTATGTCTGAGCAAATGTTTGTGATGTGATGAAAGCCATGCTATTTTCAGGCAAACCATTCAGACATCAAGTACATTTGGGGATTGATTCTGCCTATCAAACATTTTTAGGCAGCTGTGTGCGTGGATACGCTGAACATTTTGAAACAAAACAACATGGTCAAATGAACTCTGTGACCTAATGTAAACATAGATTCAGCAATCTTGAATGATGAAACAGGTTTTTGGAAACCACAGTGAAACCTGACCACTTGAAACAGACTAATGTGATGCTACCTTTGGAGCATGTAAGGGAAATGGGAACAAACACTAGGGCCTGTTTTAATAAAGCTAATAAGAAAAAGAGCGCTGATACAGGACAAGATTAGTCTTTTATTAACTACAACCATACTGACAGGAATACGTCCTAGATCAGATAAATGTTTAAGTTTTCTAAACATGTTAAACTTCCAAAATCTGTGAAAACAACCAATAACCAGGAAATGTTTAACATATTTACTTCAATACACATCCATTAACAACTATGTTATAAACATTGTGTTTTTTCCTGCTCAGGGATGCAGCTTATCGTTCAAAGATGAGCACCAATTCACAGTGAGGTGTGTGTGGAAACATGTCCACCGGGACAGCCACTGTTGGTTTAAAGGCCTCTCCAGAGAGCTTCTTCTGCCAATCAGGCTTCCCACACAGCTCCCTGAAGTTCCTCATCGCTTCTCCCTCTGGTTTGCAGGATATGTAGATAAGTCGTCGTATGTCTGGGTGGTTGCGCAGGGTTCTAATCACTCTATAATGCAGGCCTGCCCTGGAAGGATTCACAATGGCTGTAAGACCCCCCTCAGTGCACAAGGTGGGTATCAGTTTAGGAAGGATGACTTCTGCCTTTCCTGAGAGAAACTCACAGTTCTGAATGCCATTTAGTGCTGCATTATGTTTTGCATCCTCCACAGCCTGGTCAATAAGCTCAACACCAATGATCTTCTTCATGCTTGTGGATAAAGAGATGCCAATAACTCCTGTACCACAGCACACATCCAAGAGAGTGCCCATCTTACAGGTCTCGTTCAGCTCTGCCACAGTTTTATACAGGGCCTCTGCTGCACCTCTGTTCACCTGGAAGAAGGAATCAGGAGAGATGCGGAACTTGAAGCTCAGGATCTCCTCATAGATGTGGGGTTCCCCGTGCAGAAGCTGGTATGGGGACTCTTCCCGACTACATCGGGTCATGCTGTTTTCCTGGAAATAAAGAGAGTCCAGTTGGCAAACTGTGCCAGGGCCTTCTGTGAAGTACTCTACTAGAGCTGCCTTATGAACACTTTTCTCCTCAGGAGTTAAATTTTGTGGATGGAAGTAAACAACGGCCATGGTGCTACCGGCAGAGTTAGTTCTCACTGTGATTTCCCTCCAGTGTCCACCATCATGAAACAGAATGCATGGTTTCAGTGGTGAGGTGCGTATAAAATCTTCATAACACCTCGCCACCAACTTGTGCTTCGACGGCATGTTAAGAAGATGGTCTCCGTGAACACAGACAATGTTTCGACCTTTTCCAGTGCCAATGTAAAATCCTACAGTCTTTGGATTTCCATCCACTCCTCTGTTGACAGAGAAGGTTGATTTATTACGGTATCCATCCCTCATCGGTGAGGGAACCACAGGCAGCAGAGGGAACGTGAGCTCTCCCTTGTCTGGTATCTCATTTGTGATTTGACATAAGATGCTGTGCTGTTTTTCCTGTTTCCACAGCAGCTGCTCCTCATAGCTCAGTCTCCACAGGGGAGTCACGGTATCAGCCAGTCTCTCCTCCCAGGAGAGAGCCTCCCATCCGGGGTGTCCATGTTGTTTTATTCTTTTCTTTCCAGTACGGATGGCAGAAACGGACTTGGTTCTGACATGCGCTCTCAATAAGACACCAGAATGGTGTAACAGTGCTGAGGATATGTTACTTAGGTGCATTTTAAGTACAACGCTTCTGAATGTTGCACTAAAACCACATGGAGCTGCTTCTTAGATACATAATGACTCTGATCTTGGAGTTAAAAGTGTTAATGTAATACTGGTTCCATTTTAGTTTCCGCCATGACACCAGCCGTAAAAGCCAGGCTGGGTTCTATACAAAACCAGCCTTTATGACAAAGAAATGCTGGAGTATTTTGGACACAGGACACGGAGCTGAGGCATTGCACGAAATAATTCAAAGACGACCTCACTATCGCCTGCTTCTTAAAAATATAAAGAGCCTGATCTTAAATCTATAAATGCTGATGTGCTGCTGCTGGTCCCATTTTAAAACCTGAAACCAGCTCTAAAATCATTTCCATTGGGTTCCATGTGAGCCAGCCTTCATGACTAAGAAATGCTCCAGTATTTCGGACACCGGACACGGAGCTGAGACATTTCACGGAATAACTGAAAGACGAGCTCACTCTCCTCCGCTGCTCCACATGTAGCCACCATGAGGCTCAGCCCTCGACACATATTATTTTCGAGCCCTAATGTTCTGATGCGTCATCACGCAGCGACCAGGAGCCTGAGAGGTTCCTCTGTCGCAATGGAATCAAACAAGGACGAAGCGGAGCGCTGCATCGACATTTCTCTCTCAGCACTGAGAGACAATCAGCCCGACAAAGCCAGGAGGTTTCTGGAGAAAGCACAGAAGCTGTTCCCCACCGAGAAGGCGAGGCGTACGTGAGCACCTGGGTTAAACGTCAAATAAGAGCCAATCTAGCTAATGTTAGCCTAGCCACCAGGCTTGCTAATATCAACCACACAGCTAACGTCAGCTCCTTTTGGGACCTCGACCCTCATTTTTTACTTTTCTTGCCATTATAGTCCTCATTTGCTTCATGACATGATCTCCACCCCCTTAGCACCACCACCCTAGCCTAACTAGAACCACAGCAGTCAATGTTTATACTTAAGAGATGCTTGTTTACATTGTAATCATTGTCATCCATGACACTTCCCGTGCTTTGGTGTGTCCCTACGTTTGTGTTTGAGGCTCACAGTGGTTCAGACCTGTTCACATAATGGAAACATGTTCTTTTAGGTCTACTAGAGTCTATAGCTCAGAATGGGAAGGCCCACAGCAGTGATGAAAATTGTGGAGAAAATGACAGGACTGCAGGAAGGCACAGAACTAACAATGTTGGAGATCAGACGTCAGCCGAAAGTGCCACAGATGGAGCCAAGTCATACACACCAGATCAGCAAGATGCAGTCAGAAGGTGTGCTTGTCTTTGTGTTATTTTTCATCTTTTTTTTTTTTTTTTTAAAATACATTCAGCAGTGATGATTGTTAGTACCGTCCCAAACTCACTAAGTGTCCACTTCCTCTCTGGTTTGCCTTCAAATGTGTCTGTCATGTAGGATAAAAAAGTGCAAAGACTATTATGAGATTCTTGGAGTCAGCAAAGATGCCTCAGATGATGATCTGAAAAAGGCTTACAGAAAACTAGCTTTGAAGTTCCATCCAGATAAAAACCATGCCCCTGGTGCTACAGAGGCATTTAAAGGTAAGACTAACATTTGTGCTTTGCGTCCTCCTGCAAATGTCTGTCTTTGACAAAATTCCCAAACTTCTTTCTCTTTTATCCCTCCATCTTGGTCATAGCTATAGGTAATGCGTATGCCGTTCTTAGTAACGCTGAGAAGCGGAAGCAGTACAATCTTTATGGGGAGGAGAAAGTCCACCATACGCGTCATGGCCATTCTCATCGTGGCTTTGAGGCAGATATTTCTCCTGAAGACCTCTTTAACATGTTCTTTGGAGGTGGATTTCCATCTAGTAAGTAAGACAGATCAATGTAGATTTAAATGGCTTTAAATATCTATGTTATAGCTTAGAGGAACTTGGTTGCAATATGCAAAAAAAAAATGCATATTGAAAGCAATGCCATATTGGGAATTTTTTTGCACTCTTCTTAGGTAATGTCCATGTCTACAGTAATGGCAGGATGAGATTTGGGCATAACCACAGGCAAGAACGAAGAGAACAGCAGAGAGATGTAGGTGATACACTGATACAATGCAATATGTAAATATATATATATATATATATATTAGGGCTGTAAAGCGATTAATTAAAATTAACTAGTCAATCGCGAATCTGGAAAATTAATTAAAGGATCAATCGCAATTCTGTGTCAACCCAGTATATAATATAATGAACACACTGTCATAAATTTTACAAACAAGGCTTTGTTTATTTGTTTTTTCCAACTCTGTCACACTTTTAAAAGCTGCAAGATAAAAACAAAACTTACATTTGAATTGAAAATGCGTAACATCTTCAAACCTGAAAGACTCTCTGTGTTAAGACAAAAACATAGCTTTAAATAACTTGAATTAA
>JBBPDE010000148.1:15155040-15165418 GCA_037974605.1 Nannopetersius ansorgii | reverse complement strand
GAAGTCTATCATTGACCAGTGTAAGAACGAGTCTGTGGAACTCATGTGCTTTGCGCTACGCTTGATCCCCTGCGGTGGAGCCTGTACGCCGGTAGATTCACTCATTAGGCTAAGGTCGAGATCGGGAAATGCTATGACTCAATTGATTACTATTTTCTGTTAGAAATGAAGTTAACTTGTGTAATCTATCATGTACTGGTGTTTCGGGTAGCATTAAATTAAACTTGCGGATTAGTTCCGGCTCTGTGGCGAAAGTGGGGTGGAGGTAGTTCAGTGGGTAGGATACATGCCATGCCAAGGTCATGGGTTTGAATCCTATCTTCAGCACCACCACTGGATCCCTGAGCAAGACCCTTAACCCTAAGTTGCTCCAGGGAGACTATCCCCTTTAGTTAGGGAATGAAAGTCGCTTTGGATAAAAGTGTCTGATAAATGCCATAAATGTAAATGAAAGTTAACCGATGGATTCACTTATGCTTCTGCGACACGTCTCTGAACGGTTCAGATCTGGAGGAAGTTAAGGAGCGCTAACCCGATTCAGGCTCTGACTGACGCGAGTATACCACTAGGTGTATTCAACTTTACAAGAAGATGTAAGACAATCCTCATTTAAGCGTGGTGGTGCAAGTAATTGTAAGTTATGCAACTTTTATTGTAGTAATTTATGTTGTAATGATTATAAGATGTATAATGTAGCGGGGTTTATAACTTTGACATGATGACGTTAGGACTCAACGGATTCGGTTCAATGGAGACCTCAGATTCGTGATTCGTGAGTTATTTAATGGATCCGGGTGATTCACACGGATGAGTCGTGAATCGCTCGGCTCTAGGTAGCAGGCGGGCATTAGGACCCAGGCGAAGCTACACGGCACTGCTTGTTGCTTGTAGCATCCGGATCCGGTTTAGTAATATTTCCGGTAGCACAGTTTGTACTCATGTACGTCGCTCTGGATAAGAGCGTCAGCTAAATGCCGTAAATGTAAATAGAAATGTACTCAGTTCAACAGAACAATACTATGAGTGTCCATAACTGTTCACTGCTTAACTTTACTTGTTTCCTTAAGTGAAAGGAAAGCTTTGGTGAAAAGTTTTCAGCCCTCTATACACGCTAATTCCTTCCTACAGCCCTGGGGGCTAAGGCTAGGCTAAGCCCCCCTTGTCTTTCCGTCGTAGTGACGTCCCTGTTTCACAGTAGGTATACATCCGTGCTAAAATATCAAACTGAAAGTCATCATAGCTTGCATTGTATAGACCCAGATTCCAACCCAACATTGTGAATAGATTAACGTCGATATTTTATTTATCGCCCGATAAGAGTCTCACATTAACGCAGAACGTTAACGCCAATAATGGCCCACCACTAATTATTTTACATATACGATCTTCCTCACTGTACATGGGGATAATGTTTGCATAGGCCATTTTCCAGGAATTTTACTAGTTCTTTTGCAAACATTTATGAAAATCAACATGCCTTTCAATTGTATGCTCTCTAATCTTTTCCACGTTAATGATTGACCATTGAATTTAGCCACTATATCAGCTCATATTTACACCCTAGTGAAACAGTAAAGCATGGATTATGCACAACCTTTGTTTGTTGTTTATTTTTTCTGTTTACTACATTGTCACACATTTTTAGAATGTGACTGCAGTAATTACCCACATATACACTCTTTACCTTTTTTAACCTCTCAGGAAGACTATGTATGCATTCATAAGATTCTACTGGAGGGGTTAAGCCCCTAAGCAGTCTTGAGGAGCAGTTTGCTGTAAAAAAGAAATTAGCATAGCAAATCAGCTCATATCATTTTTAATTATTTTAACTGCTACAGCTTATCAACATCTTTGTCTGCCTTTTCTTCTTTTCATTAGCATCTAGAAAAGTTCTGCTGCTGAAGTCAGCATGTATGTTCACACGATCCCTCACTCCACCAAGACCTCTAACAAACTTCACTTCAACTAATGAAGTAATCAAGCAGTCCTTAGGCAGACTTTAATAATCTATTAACATAATCTATTAGTATAGAACTGATACATTTTGAACATGATACAACTGAACATTTTGCTTTAACAAATAGTTCATTGTTGAATGTGGATGGTATCTGCAGGGATGCATAATGTTTCACAGAATTTGTGTTCATCTTATTTGGTTTTTGGGCATTATTTTAGAATCTGGCGAAGTGTTTCACAATTGAAAAATATCTAGTCAGCTCCAAACACACCAAAACACATTTGACTGTGTTTCATCTTGCGGGAGGGCAATGACCTGAAACATATACTGCTAAAGAAATTATAGATTTTAGGGATAAAATCATTTTTCTTACTTCCTTTACTGACGTCAGTTGCTAGACTTTTAATTTGTCGGGACTGAAATGCGGTGATTTCTATTGTTCAGAAATATAAACATCTCATATTAATATTAAAAGCTGACATCAATATTAAAGCTGACATTCGGCACTTTAATTTCATAGCCGTTGTTTCATTTCAAGCCTAGGACAAAACTGTACACTAGGAGGCATCCTTGAGTTTCATGTAAATGGTCTCCTAGGCAAAATATGAGTTTTGCACAAATTCTCCAGCACATTTTCTGAAACAAATTGTCAAACCTTTATGCACTAATTAGCACAATCAGTTTATATCCGTTTATAATCAGTTTATAATCTAATTGTTTCCCTGTAAAAGCCCATAACTTGTTTGACTACAGTGTTACCAAAAGGTTGTTTGCTACCAAGCATACCAAGATGGTGACCTGAAAGTGTTTCTTCATCTAATTTCTCATTGCGACAGGGACCTACTCCACAATAAGGTTGAACATTCTTTGTTGTCAATCTCTTACAGTAGTAACACTCACAAATATCATGCAACACAAACACAAGCTTTACATTTATTGACTGTTTTATCTTTACAGCATATCGCATTTCCAGTAATGTAGGCTGAACATTATTATGATAAAAACAACACAAACTTTGATTTCCTTTTATTTTGCCAAGCAATACCTTTCACATTTTTGCTCAGTAATGAGGACAAAATACATTAAATACAAGCAGACTACAAAGTGTTACCCCTGCTAAGTCAATTCAAAACACTTCCATAAAACCCTCTTACTGAAAAATGAAACAAAAAACATTAGAAAAAAGGGATAAATGTTGTAATGGACCCAGGTCTGCAAGGACTTATAGTGCCTGCTGTGCCTCATTAGCATACAATGCTGAGTTTCAAGTTGTAACAGATCATGAACTCATATTAACAAAAGAATTCCACTTTCTTCTCACTTTGGATTAGAATGAAAAAAAGACACCGGAGTGAATGACAGCTTGTTGCTGGACTGTTCTGCTATTGACATTGCTGTTGGCAACGAAACCTCATCCTGCATTTAGAGACGCACTAACTAGGCAGTACTAAAGAGAATTTCCTGTCTTTTGAACGTTTCTTTGCAATACTACTGTGCATGTGCTTGCACTGAGGAGAATAGAAGGCTTCCCTCTGTGAGCGTGCATGGGGGCTCAGTGTTGATAGCTAGAGTTCTGTGAAATAGCGAACTGTGCTGAATTAAATGGACATCACAGAGAGGGGAGGTGCCACAGGAGAGTTCCAGAGCTGCTTTGAGTAGTCAGTAACCATAGAAACACCATGCTTTATAAGACGAAGCCTCTTATTTGGTCTGTGCCACTACTGTTCAAAGTCTCGAAACCTTTATTCATTGCCTCCCTTTTCTCAATTGTGTGCATCCAAGATTACAGATCTAATTTGCCTTCTTATAGCAAATATGAAATTAGCTATGAGTTCATGTGTGTGTGATGGGAATACTTTGTGTTAAAATGTCAGTGTAGATTTAATCTGGAAATAAAGGCCTGGGGTTTAGCTTATGTCTACAATGGAGCAGAACAAGACCATGGTGGGTGTAGAGTGGGTGGTCAGTTGTGGAGAAAGTGTGCATCCCAACATCTGGGCCAAAATGAAGGAATGATGTCAGATACCATGCTCCATCTGTGCCTCAATCTGTGTGTGCTCTCTGTGTTTGACTAAAACATTATTCCAGTGAAGTTTTCATTTATGCCTGAAAAGAAGAAGATGATTTTAATTCTCAAATGTGTAAAAGAAGCTGTGATGCAACCTTCTTTCTTCAGTTCCCACACTTTGCACAGCAGCTTTGTGTGCACTTTTACATTAATGCTTAATGGAAAGAGGTATGACACTCTTGCTGTTATGAGACAATTATAAGTGTGTGTTTTTTTTTTGTTGCCAGAAATAGGAAAATACTTCACGTTGTTTAAAATTTAAATGAAGATGCTTGGGAGGAAGTTGACCTTTAGAAAACAACAATTTACCAAGCTCTAGATCCAAGCAAGCATGAAATCCATGATCTGGCTTTATTCATTGTTGTTTTCTTTTTACGCCCTAGGGACCTAAAACAGCTTTACTATTTCTATTTTTTTTCCAGTTGGGGAATTACTGATCATTATAATTAGTTTATTTATCAGTGTAGATATACTGGATTATTAGTGTCAAATGTATGCACTCAATTATCTTTCTGAACACACAGCAACACATTGATCATTGATAATTTGGTGTGGAGAATGCTTGACTGCCACACACTGAACATGCAGTTAAACCTCCAGCCCAGGAAAAAGACCAGTCTAGGGCAGAAAAAATCATTATGTGATATCTAACACTATGTACAGTATGTAAAAGGATAGTTTTCCCAGATTATCCCACCATTAATGTGAACAAACAAATCTGTTATAGAGAAATACATAAAAATAACAAAAATATATAAAAAGCTAAAAAACAAATGTGCACAAACATAAACTAATGCTTTGTTGATATATTTTGACTGATACTAATACCATTTGATTTAATTACTGCATTCAGCCTTTTTGAATACACACCTGCCATCAAAGACTCTGTTTTAAAGTGACATTTACTCAGTTGTATCCTACAGCTCAAGCCATAGTTCACAGAGAGCTTACAAAGCATCAAATGAACCTAATTGTTCAAAGGATAAGAATACAAAAAATTCCACGGCATTAGATATACCATGGAACACAGTCAACAAGAAGTGGAGAAAATATGGATCTGCAGTGAAACTACTGAGAACTGGACGTCCCTCCAAGACTGATGAAAAGACATATAAAAACTGGTCAGGGAGGCTACCAAGAGGCATACAGCAACTCTGAAGGAGCTATAGAAATTTGTGGAAAGTACTTGTTGTGTGCTACATGTGACAACAATCTCGCTTATTCTTCGTATGTCTGGATTATAGGGTAGGGTTGCACAAACAGAGCCTTTCTTAGAAAGGAAAACATAATGGCTTGGCTAAATTCGCTAAAAGTACAGAAAGTGTCCCAAAAGCATGTGGAAAAATGTGTTACGGTCTGGTGAAACCAAAAAAGAACACCATGCCTACAGTGAAACATGATGGTGGCAGCATCATGCTTTAGGATTGTTTTTCCTTTAACTGGAACTGGGGCTTTTGTCAAAGTTTAGGGAATTTAGGGAATAATTCCAAATACCAGTCCATTTTGGCCCAAAACCTTCAGGTTTTTGCTAAAATGCTAAAGATGAAGACATCCAAATTAACAAAAGAATGGCTTCACCAGGACAAACGTTTTAGAATGGCCCAGCCAAAGCCCATACTTAAACCCAGACCACCCCAGATTGCCCTCGCAATCTGACAGATCTGGAACTCTTCTGCAAGGATGAGTGAGCAAATATTTCTAAGCCAAACCTGACTTTCTAAGTCAAAAGTGTATTCAACAAAGTATCAGTTTAAGTGTGCACACTAATGCATCCAGCTTATTGTACATTTATTTTATTTTTTATATATATTTCTCCATACCAGATGTGTTTGTTCTTCAACTGAATTGTATAACACTGCAATATTATAAGTCACATTAAACGTAGTAAAAGCTTTGAAATGATTCATTGTTGTTTAATTTTGTTACGTCAGAAAAACCTGGCATTTTAAAAGGGGTGTGTAAACTTTTTATATCCACTATAGGTATCTTACATTTATAACTAGATCATGTCACTAGAATGGACCTGAAATGTCACCTTAGAAACAACAAAAGGAACAATACCTTTACCTGACCAGCAGTTTCACACACAGTAACCTAAAGAATTAATCCAATATAAAATTCAAAGATAATCTTACAAGCCTGGAGGGCCACACAATTGTGTCCAAGATTAAAATGGCTGCAGCGTTTCCAATTCGATACGGATGACTTCATATTATATTTTTTCTTCTCACTACAGGTTTCTAATTCCAGTCTATTGTTTATCTGGCTCCTTTCACTTAGTCTTCAGGTAAGTTACGACTAGATTTCTACTTTCTGCATGGAACAATGTCAAGTACAAAACCTCACATCATATTTACTGTTTGTGTTTACTGTTGTCCCGATATATGTTTATTTATTTACAGCTTGTACTAATTATATCAAGATCAGTAAGTGTGATGAGAGCAAGAAAATTCTGGGCTCCATTTTCAAAGCCGCGGAGTTGCCAGGAGAAGATATTAATATCAAAGTCATGTCAGCAGTTTACTGAAACTGAAAGAGGGGGAAATGATGAAGGCTGAGTCTACAAATGGCCTTTGCTGCAGCATATCAGTGGAAGAAGTGGTACTGCGCTGCAGTGGTGGGAACTGCTGAGAGCAGGGAAAAACTGCCCCCCCTCCTGGGCCATGTGATACCATCTCACCTCCAAACATTGATGTTTCCTCCTCAGTGAGTGAGAGAGAAGAGTGAACAGGCAGCCTGCAGCCTAGAGTCAATTGCATCGAAATTCATGCCATACGAAGTAAGCAGAGCATAAATGACAAATCGACAGAAGGTCAGTGAAATCACTGAGGTGAACTTTATGGGAAAAGGGTCAGTGACCCAAACAGTCTTTAAAGGACACATAGCCTTCATTTTCTAGACATTTCTACTGAATTTGCACTGCAGGATGATAAAGCTGGATGTTGAATTGAACCACTATGTAAAACTGTAAATGGAGCCACTTAAACTTTATAAATGACCACTTTAATGTTCATGAATAAAAGTACCATAAGTATAACCAAAAGGTTTATCCATATGCTAATGTGTCTATCTGAACTATGAATTTATATTCAGGCTCCTCTGTGCACAGAGCAGAGCACTTGACCTCTGTGGCACAAGGCAGTATGTAACTTTATGTGAAATGGATTTTTGGATTTAGTCAGAATTAGTCTGAAGTTTGTGAATGGAATAAATGATGTTCTCTAAATGGATATTTATAGTCTAATGTATCAGCCAGGAAGTACCATATTAGAGGTGTATAGTTCAGAAGGATCTAGTATACGTTTACGCATAACTGACGTTCCAAATCCTCTAGGATAATTGTGTCCATGTGCTGTCATTGTGCCAAGTTTAGCATTTCATGCCTGAAGCTTGTGGTTTCTCTTTGGAATTAGACTCTCCAAGTCACTGTCAAAGCTATACATTGGAACTCAACCACATGATAGCCTCAGCCATCGCCAAGAATACTCCTTCAGTGACACTAAGAACAACACCTGAAAGCCCCCATGGTTTCTTGTGGCTTCAGTTACACCAGACACTGACACGCTCTCATACTTTAAATCAAATTTGAACTGTCAGTCATGATTTACAACACTTAGAATGGTGCATCAATCACTGGTGATGAGGGCTGGACTACTATAAAAAGATCTTAGATTGTAATTAGAATTTAAAGCTCCTGCCTTCTCATTTAATTTCTGCTAAATATATTCTATTATCTATAGTTTTAGTGCAGAATTTTACTGTGAACTGGCAGAGAAAGAATGAAGCTTGTTGCTTATATAGAGATATTTGTGACTGTTTTTTTTAATTTTGTCTATAATCAGAGCATTTTGAAGAAACCAGTTGCTCTCTTTTAATATAAAGCAGCACCAATGGGTTCTTTTAAACATGAATAATCATTTTTATGGTCATTAGTAATTAGGCGACTCTTTAATGTTATATGAGCTACACCTGATTATCCAGGTGACTTAAATTATATTTTGCTGACCCATAATGTCAGCTTATGGGGCCTCAGAAGCACTGTCTAAAGTTCATAGTTAGTTTGCTTATATGGCTGAAGCTGGCCTCTAATTCTGTATCATTGCTGTTATACAGTCTGCCAGTCTCTTGGCATGTTTGGGACGAAAAAATGCGTAGGACAGTTTGTTACACTTTAAAAAGTATAATGTTTGATAAAAAAACAGCCATCTAAAATATTTATAATTATAGTTAATAAATGAATTGTATATTTTATTGTTGGTTTGTAGGTTTGTGCTTGTTACATGTAACCACCAGTTTTTGTCTCCACCAGTTAATATAATAATATAATAGTAAAAAAAAAGTATTTAAGATTTTAAAATCCAATGTAACATTTTGTGTCAAAATGTACTTTTTTTTTTTTATAATTGACACCCATAGTATTGTGAGAGAATTCTGGTTCTGAGACACTTAATATTTAATATTCAAAGTATGTAAAATGCTGCTTTACATTTGGCAGATATTAGCCAGAGTGACTTACAATTTAATCATTTACAGATGGAGGCAAATGTGGCATTAGGACTCTTGCCCAAGGACTATTATTGGTGTAGCCAAGTATGTTGGCTGGGTCTGGAAATCAAACCCCAGTGCTACACAGAGGACAGGACAGGGGTGTTACCCATTATACTACTCATCTATCTATTTTAATATATTCAAATCTAAGCAGTGACTTGGTGAACAAGGGGGACAATCACACTTGGGGCCATGGTGCAGGGGGCTCATGTCTTTATCGGGCCTCACACATAGATTCTGACACAACTGTCCATCCATAAGACACCCTTATGCCCATTTATCTCCTTCTTATTCATAATGCAATAACAAAACTAAATATGCATTTTTATCAAACTCACAACAAGGGTTCTTGCAAATTGGTGAAAGGTTCTTATCTTAGCCAGTGAATTGAAATATGAAATTAATTGTTGCAATACAATTAGGGAGTGTGAGGTAAACATTTAGGTTGATGTTAGATGTCTGTGGATTAAGTGGCATGCCTTAAGAGCATAACTGAGAGTAAAATTACATTAAAAAAAAATAAAAATCATACTTTGTATGAGAAGCTCAGTAAGTGTTTTTGTGTTAGTGTCCAAAGATACTAGTTCTGCCTGTTTCTTTGTGTATATAGCATAGTGTATTGAATACAAAGGATTTTTAAAGTACAAAGCACTTATTTTGACTGCTGTTTCTGTGTCTTTGTGTCTGTGCAGCCATACCATAACAAGTTTCCTTGAGCATCAATAAAGTTTTCTGCTTCTGATATTTAAAAACTGGTATTGTTGAAGCCCTTCAATTTTTAAGCACTTACTAACTTTAAAAGTGATATATGCTACTTTTAACTCCACTATATGTATCTAGGTTCTCTGTACTACATGCTATTTTAGAATTGATACAAGCTTAAGTCTGCACAATCACAGCTGTTCTTTATACTTATTAGAAGTCCACATTCATTTTCTCTTTCCACAGAAATCCCTTCACTTGTAAAGACTTCAGCAGACTTATCTACTTTGGAAAGATGAGACAGCATTTATCAATTCAGTTTTCATTATTAGCATGTATCTGCAACTCATTTGCAACTTGTAAAATCCTATTTAACTGTGCACTCATGTATGCATTTCAATTTAAACGAATGCCTCGTCCCAAGCCCAGTGTGAGCTGATTGCATCCAGCAAACAGATTCGTCTCCAGCATTTCTTAGGAGAAGAAGACAAAGAAGTGTCTTGGAGGTTCAGAGAGATTGGATCAGTTAATCTAGTGTTTCAATTATAGGTGTTCCTTCACAGCGCACCTAAAGAACTAGCAGAGAACCCTGTGTGCTGCCCAAAGGCTAAAAGCAACCACTATAAGTTGCACAGTGTTATCTAATGATTTCTCTATGGGATTCTTCATGTGTACTATTATCATTGTTATTATTATTACTATTATTATTGTTGTTGTTGTTATAGACACTTTTCCTGAATAATTTCTTACTGAAATGTTTATGATCACTGAAATACTCATAATAAACCAGTACTTTTTATATTCACACCTTTAGTTATGATCCCACATTCATATGACGAATATCTATAAAGTGTTTATATTGCTTCAACCAAGCCTATGCATATACAGGTATTTCTGTATGTCTTTAAATATTGGTTTACATTAGTTTATGATGCTATAGCCACTCATTAATACAATCAATGGATTAGTTCCAATCTTTCACACTGTTGCAAATTTCATGACATTGGTATCCCCCCCACCCCCCCCCCCCCAGACATTGCCTCCCATTCACCCTCTCCCTCCCACCCTCTCTCCCTCGCTCTCTCTTTCTCTCTCTCTCTCTC
>JBBPDE010000148.1:15133991-15144476 GCA_037974605.1 Nannopetersius ansorgii | reverse complement strand
AAGTCGACTTGTTTCCTTATATCATTGAGTATATAGGAGTCTTCAGTGGTCAGTATTTTTGATAATTGTTTGATAAGTGTTAGATAATTCTCAGGAAAGCAGTGACACTGAGATGGTGGTGCCGTGTTTGTCAGACACAAACTGTCTACATTATTATACGTGTCTAACCAGTCTGCCCACCTTGCATATGTAAAGTTATTTTAAAATAATAAGGATGACTGTGTTACTCATCCTCTAGTCCTTCATCAGAAGTCAGAATCTGACCAAAGGACTTGATTGGTGGACTGTGACACTGAGCTATTTAAAAACTCAAAAACCATGTCTGTATCATGTTTGTTTGTACATTTATAGCAGCTTTTAAATGTAATACCTAACTCAGAAAAATAACATAGGAAATCAAAATAGAATCTGTTGCTGAATGTGTCTTGATACAGGCATGCGATCATCAGAACTGGGGCAGGGAGTAAAAGTCGGGCTTCTTTCAGATATCTTTAACTAAGGTCTTACACCTTATTTAGTTTGTGAGGGTTTTAACTTGTGATTATATTCACATTTACTGTTAGGACTGGGATGCAATGTGCTTCAAAGCTTTATAAACTCTCTTACTTCTCAGACCTTCTATGAACAATCAGCAGCTATGAGCTATTCTAAGCAGCTGGATAGCACTCTGAAAATTAAAATAAATTATGCCAACAAAGCAGGAGAATGCTATGCGAAGACAGGTAGCTGTTTTCTCAGGCCGTAATGTAATTAAGAAATGGCAATTAACAGGAACAGCAGAGATCAAAGTGAGGTCTGAAAGTCCAAGAAGATCTTCTGAGAGAACTGCTCATAGGATTGCTAGAAAGGAAAATCAAAACCTCTGTTTGGCTGTAGAGTCTGGAATGGGGTTGAAGTGTTACATTTGCACAAATTTGACATGAAGTAATCAGAGGAACACCTTTTCTGTGTCATTACAAGAATAATCAGTGTCACCAGTTTGCAACGGAACATCTAATCAAGGCTGATGTAGTTTGGAAACAATCCCTGTGGACTGATGACATTACAATCAAACTTTTTGTGCAAGGTATGAGAAAAAAAAAAATGGGGGGTGGGGGTTTAGGCATTAGAGTAAATCATACTTTGTTGCAGCCAGTGGCAGAGGGAACTGTTCACTAGTAGAAGAAAGAATGTATTCAGTAAAGTACCAGCAGATTCTGAAAGCACACATTACACCATCTGAAAAAAAACCTGAAGATGGGTGATAACCCAAAATACATCTTGAAATCCACCAAGAACTCAAGAGGTGCACTTCACTGAAAATCTGGGGAAGATGTTTAAAGAACTACAAGACTTTTGTAAGCAAGTACACAGGAAAATCCCCAAAACAAGTATTGCTCCTAGTTGGCCACAAAGTGGTTTTACAAGCTGCTACTACATGTTACTAAGTACTGACCATACAGGGTGCTCAAACTTTTGCATGGTGCTCCTTTCCTTATTCACTACTGAATTGCTTAAAATATTGAACGAATGTTTCATGTTTAACTTTTGGAGAACAGTTCATCCTCTTCTCACTTCTCACTCATTATTCATGGTAAGTTTTGACTAGGAGTCCCTAAACTTCATTTGTGCAAAACTACATTTTATAATGAATCTCTTTTCAGTCAAATTAGGAAGAAAATCTCCTGTGATGCAATTCACACAAAATGACTAATAATTGATAAAACATAACCCTAGGAGAGTCACAAGTGAGAAAATGATGTGACTTTCTGTCAGTGAAAGAAACTGTAACTAGATTACACTTATCAGCGATGTCATGTGATACTACAGTTTTCTGTCTACTTGCTCTATTGCTTTGGGGTTTACTAAAGTGCCTCTCCTACTTAGTGTGGTAGTAATACTGTATATGACTTTATACGTATATGGAATACACTCCATCATTAAATTAAATCTCCATATTTTAATATTGCAAAAGGCTATTATATAAACCATAAACATTTCCATGAACATATTCAGGCATTCCCAGTGTCTGTGTTCAAATACCACCTGACTGACAAAGTCAAATCATGGACTGCTCTACACCTTATGTCCTAGCATTCATTAACCTCGAGTCATGCTTTAAATACCAGCTCAAGCTGTCTGAAAGCTTATTAATGCTTGTGGCTTCATGTCTCACATCAGTTTTTTTGGAATCTGAAATCTGAACACACAGCCTACAACATAGAGCACAGGTCTTCCACCCACATTATGTTTCCCTAATAGACAATAGTCAATGACAAGCCACTGCAGGGCATTCTCCCTGAGATCTTCATTGTATTCTCTGTATAGCCTTTGGGCCTCTTCAGCTGATATCTTTGTCTGGGTCAGAAATCTGCCTCTGAGGGGCTGCCTGCCTCTCTCCTCCTTGGCTCTGAAAACCACTCCGGAGTGGCAGGCCTTCAAGCTTCCTCTTGCACATGAAGGAAGGCTTGGGGGCTGCAAATCAGCCGAGTGGGCTGTTAGCAGTGCTTTTGATGTGCTGCGCTGCTGTTAATCTGAAAAGCCTAGTCAAAAAAGGCCCTCATGCATAAATCAAGTAGGAGGCTTATGCCTGCCTGTCCGCTCCAGCCGCGCTATGACAGTGAAAACATAGTTGAGAGTGTTCTGGTGGGCACAGTCTTTATTCCCCAGTACATGACTGATTGGATTTCCAGTTGAAAAGCAACTGAATGTGAACATGTGTGCTTACGAGCCGCGAGGAGCCCAGATACTTGTCAACGGCCCCGCAGTGAGATCTTTGCGTGGGATGCCACACTATTGTGAAACCTTCACCACGCGGATGCGCTTGACAATTATGGAGGGCAACTTTACAGTAGGCCTCCTACATGTAATCATTATAGGGCTATAAAGCTTGTTAAAGAGACTCTCTTGTTTGTATGTAAATGGGGCTGAAAGGTTGCGTTGGGGAAAAGCAGAGCTTGGTTTAAATTGTCTAGAAACATTTTAAGGTTGCTATGTGACATGAAATGAGCTAAAAGAGGCCATGGCAGGTAGGAGGGAACAGGCTGTAAGTGATATTATTCATTGCATTAGGGACAGAGAGCAGAGAATGTGTTTACTGTGGTCCTCCCGGCATGTACTGAAGTGTCCCTCTGGTTAACGCTGACATGCCAAGGACTTTGAAGAGTCCTATAACTGGCTTTTCAGTGGCAAAGCTGAAGGAACTGAGACTTTTATTGCATTCTGAACAGGGCTGCAAATGTCTTTGGAGAAACATAATCATTGGCCTTTTCAAAACTGATATCGTAGAAGGCTTCAGTTTGTGAATGTTGTTTTTTGTTATTTTTATTGCGTACCATGATCATCCTCACCAGTACGGTTCCAGACTTTTCATTCTTTTTACACTATATCCCCTTTTTTACAGGTGCTTTTACCTGGGAATGCAACAGTAATTTAAAACAGAGGTGTACAGTGTGAACACAAGCCGGATTATATCTGCTTGCGATTTAGTACAATACCAAGGCAATTTCCAAGAGTGCTCATGTATGAACAGAAGCCTGTACACTCTCACAAGTTACATTACAGCCAACAATGTGAAGCAATCCTATTTACTAGCATTTCATGGCATGTATCCAGTTAAAATACATTTACACATTTGGCAGACACTCTTATCTCAAGCAGCTTACAGCTGAATCATGTTACAGATATAGGCGTATGTTGCATTAAGAGTGTTGCCCAAGGGCTCTTACTGGTGTATCGCAGTGTGCTTGCCTGGACAAGGAAATCAATCCCCAGTCTGCTGCACAGAGAACAGTAATGTTAAATTTAAAATACCATAATGTTACTGCTACATTTAAAAAAACTATTCAAGAGCTGGATGTGTGAACATTACTACAAGGGTACTGACACTGATTGCATGAGAAACTAACCAGTAGAAATAGTCCATAATTGCTTACAAACTCATTACATTAACTTGGATTATTTTAAGGTTTTACTATGTCCTAATTCAGTCTAATATTTAACCATGTCACATTATTGATCACCCAGAGGATTTCTGATACATTATTCATCAGTGTTATTGACCATATTCTGCATGCATATTCCTGACACGCCCTGATGTTTTTTATTTTGATTGCATGTGACACTAGAAGCATGATACACAATACATGATGTTTCTCCAGTGTAAACACTAATGGCATGATGGAGTTAACCTGCTCACCTCCTGCTGAGCTAGCTCTCACCACTGTACAAAGCCTTGTCAAATCCAAATGAAAGGCTTACATCACACACACGCATGCCTCGCAAGCACAGTTCAGTCTGTGGAGGGCATGTCTGACATGCTTAGTTTCATTATGGAGATTTAAGGGATTAAGAGACTGTCAATCACTGATCTCTCGCACACAGGAACGAGTGACGTGCTGCACACTGCTGAATGATGAGACAGGGTTCTGTGATACCCTTTTGGAAAACTTCATTCTTCCAGCTGTTGGGAATATAGATTTAACAGCATGGCACTCACTTCTCTTTAAATGTAAACTCTCAGACAAAATAAGCACTGATGCAGTGTTCACATGATCTGAGCTTGAAGAACTCTGTCAATTAGAGTTTTGGATGTTGATACTGATACTATGTTTAGTAAGTAAACAAACTATATAAATATAGTTTACATAGAACGAATCTGTGTCGTGACTCGTGGACCCGCTGTATTCTGAATGGAGGATTAACAGTGAGAAAAGGACGGACAACATAGACTAATATCACACTATGTTAAGAAAACTGCAAACAGGTCATACCATATGCTGCTTGTGGCAAGGATCAAAAGGTCACATATGTTAGTGAGTGAAACACCTGTCCCAGTCAAATTAGCATGCAGAAGTATAGTGTTAGCTCAGTGCAATAAAGAATAGTTCATTGAATTGTTTTCCATCTTTTGCTATTAAAATAGAACCAAATGTTCAATAGATTGTGCAACAATATTGCATGAAATACACCATTATAGGAAGTTTTATTGTTTGGCTGTATTACATTTGCATGAAAGGTGACACAGGTATTCCAACAGACTGAAAAATTATCCTAAGAGCTTGCTCATGTGCTCAAAAATTTAAGGCTGTGAGCTGAGCTTGCCCATGGCTTCAAATTGTGTCTGTCTGGGCTCACTAAGCTCCACTACAGTCCAGCAGTGATGCTGATATTCTGTCTTAGAAGGCTATGCGGAGTGTTCGAACTGTGCAGAGCGTTTGGGCTGCGAAAAGCAAAACTAAATTAAAAACACTGTCCCTCCTCCACGTAGCATAGTATGACTGCTTCATGCTTAATATAAGGGCTTCTCAGTCATTTAACATAATGCGCCTGTAATGTACTTTGAAAGGTTCCTAAGGGAGCTGTGAGACATTATAGTATGATGACAGCTTTGCAAACTGTGATGGGGTGAAAGAATTCTAATTTGCATTCTAACATATGAACCTTGCTGTAACTCTATTATAAACTAAATGTGCCTGATTATTCCATGACTTGCTTTTAAATAGGTATATGGAGGTATATTGGTCATTTCGAGTGTACGTCAATGTGTAACTATAGCGTATTCATATTCTGCACCTAAGCAGGTGTATGTTGGTATTAAGGGCCTTGCGAAACTGGAGATATGTTGTGGCAATATTTCTGTGTGCTATGGCAATGTTTCAGGGCTCTGACTCACGCCTCATGCCTGTGTTTGCTTATCATCGCAGAGATGGGAAACACATTGGCAGAGCATTTTTCACTTACTTTGTGCTCTCTGAGTGTAAAACTGTCACAGAGTCAACGGGAGAGCATGTCAAAAGTCTCCTGTGATTGTGTTTGGGTGGAAATATGTACAATTTGCAGACATTAAAAATGGAACCTCTTCAAAAATCCTCATCACTCTGACCCCAATAGAAGCACTGATTCCATCTGCATACCATGTTTGCACCTTGCATGCCAAATGCAGGAAAAAGTATTCATACCAACATCATAAGTGCTGTAGATCAAGGGTTTAAGATGATAGTCTGTTAGAAGGACTTCATTCATGAGTTCATTGTACTAAAGAATTTAAGCTGCTCTTCGTTTTGATGGAGCAAAAAGCCTTTAATTGGCTGAGGCAGTTTGATTAAGGTTGCGCTAATGGCTCTGTTGACTTTGTGCCAATCATAGAGTCATTTACTTCAGTGAAATAGCCCTCTAAATGAAATGCCAAAGCACAGTTCTCCTTTATGAGGAATGCTTATTCCCAATGTCACACTCTGGCATGAAGGAGTCTCTGGCAACTTTTATGTACTGTAAATTTTTACGGCGGCGTATTTCTCAAGAGTCTACAGCCCTTAGCAGACGGTACATAAATTCACAGGGTTGCTTGTATTTTATCACTGGAGTAGGACAAGTAAACTGTGTGCCTGTGTGACTGTATACTGCCATTGTGTTACATCTTAACACATGCAGATGAACCTCGTTCTCACTCAAGGAGACACTTCTTTACTATTTCATTGTTTGGGGTCCCTTTTGTAATAGCATTTGACCTAAATTTCATTGACCAAAGAATCAAAATCATTTATTGTCATTATACATTTATGAGGTTGGCTGAGAGGCAATCCCTTCCGGCTGCATTTACACAATTTATTTACATTCAGAACAGCCATTAAGCCGTTGCATGGAGAATGATTAGCAATAATGCTTTCATGTGTATGACTCTGACGGCTCTGATGAATAGTAAGTGCATGATAAACTATTCTCAGTGCGTGCATTGGGGAATATGCAGATGAAATATAAAAAATTCAGCCTGAGGGCCAAAGAGATATTTTAAGCGGCTGTATGTTATCTTGCTTTTTTTTTCTTTATAATTTCTCCTAAGAGACTCATTGTTCTTTTCTAACTGCCTCCTTTTCTTTTCTCTTTGACTCATCTGCCTCACGTTTCACCAGGAAGTGGAGGTCAGTAACGCTGTCTAAATCTGTCTCATACCCTTGCCTTTCTTTGATGTCTCTTTTAAGATGAGAAATTCAAAGCCATCTTCTTAACTCCTATGTGTGTGTGTGCATGTTAGAATTTAGAATATATAGCCATCTTTCAGCCCCCTCCCTTTCCCCGGGGTTTGAACTTTTTTTCATCTTCCTGTCCAGCATTTTCTGCCTTGCAAACCCATAATGATGTGATTATTATTTGGAATCTTGATCACAACATAGGCTTGATTTAAAAAATTTCCGGGATCTTATTGTTTAACAAAAAAACTCTCTTCCTCTTTCCTTCAGGATGATTACATCAGGTCCTGGGATGAAAATCAAGGCTCAAATGAAAGTAAGTCTCTCAAACATTTGCAACAACCACTGTCCTGTCTTACTCTTTAACTGTAGTCACTCACAGTCAACTAAAAGCATGATCATGAAAGCCTTCTTTGGAAGGAGCAGGCTAGAAAAAGTTCCATTCTTGGGAAAAGCAGCTAGACATTGCCTTATGCTTTCTACGTGTGCCATGTTGAATAGAGTCCCAGGTTGCTTTTAAATGGAACACAGTTATGCAGTGTTGTAAATGGCTAGAGTTAGTCTGATGATGAGCACTTACGATGGCTGTGTCCTTCCGCTCAAAGTGGCCTGTGCTTTGCAGCCTTATCACTGCAGACAACCTTCTTCCTCAAAGCAGCTGCCAGGCACTAATGAGATGTAATTGCTTCTAGCCAAGATGAGGTCATCTCCTCTGTGTGCCGGAACAGAGCGATGGCCAGGCACACTTGAACATAGTGTCTTGAGTTGCAGTTCAAATGAAGTCCACAGAATAGAGAAGTCCATTAGCAAATATCTCAGAATATAATTAATGGGTAATTGCCAGTTCTACTGAAGGCCCAGTAAGAGCCCTGGGGGCTTGATTTAGAACTGAGTGACATTGACTTTGTTCTCACAAAGCATGAATCCATTTAAGCTGCAGACATGTGAGGACAGAGGTTCACTCTCAAAAGCCCCTTTCACACATGCACTGAAATCTGGAACTTTTCTTGACATTACCCAGAGGAGCTATGTGAAAACACAAATGTCCAAACCACTCAGACCAGATATTAAATGTCCTGCCTCCTGCATGCTCAACCTAGGTGCCACCCTTTTCCTAAACCAAAATCTCTTTCTGTGTGCTACATGTGTGAAAGGTGTGAAATCTGGACTATGTCTGGACCAGATTCTCCACAGTCTGCAGTCCACGTGTTAAAACCGCCTTCTCACTGAAAACCATTTGACATAGTAATGTTAAGCACTTTAATTGCTAATGTGGGAATTTTTCAAATGTTTTCTAGACTCTTCAGTCAAAAGAGTAGATACACATGCATTTTGGGGCAGCTGGTAGCCTAGTGGTTAAGGCGTTCGCCCTGCGATCAGAAAGTCCCGGCTCGATTCCCAAGACCACTAGGCACAGCTGAGGTACCCTGAGCAAGGTACTGTCCCCACACACTGCTCCCTGGGTTCCGTGTTCCTGGCTGCCCCCTGCTTCACTTGGTGAATGGGTTAAACGCAGAGGTTGAATTTTGTGCTGTTCACACTGTGTGCTGTGGTGTCTGACCGAATGATCACTTCACTTTCACTTCATATATTACCCACGTCTGATGAAACGATTTTTAGTTTTATCAAGATGCATTTTCTTTGCATGCTTTTTCACATCCTGCCATAATAATCCCTGCAACTCTGAAACGGTATCGTCAAAAAGGTTAAGACATCCACAGTAGAGTTACAGAAGTACAACAGCAGTTAAAGAAGAAAAAAATAATTTAAAGCAGTTTTGCATTCCATTAAATTAGGAATCTGCTCTGAAAATTCAAATCATATACGTTCAAAGAGATTTTTTTTTTCTTTTTCTGGATTCACCCACCTAACAGAATGAAAAATGTCAATACTGATTACCTGTTTGTTTCTGCATTCAGTAAGAAAAAGCACCTGCTAGATTTTTCCAGACTTGTCTAACTCAAAGAGTGTGATGTCTCTACTTAAAAATCAAACATCTGTAGAGTGTCCTCTAGGGCTTTACATTCCCCGCTTAAAGGGACAAATGACAAGTTGCACGCTGATCTTAGAGGGAGCAGTAACTCTTTTTATCAGCGAAAAGTGAAGCTGAGGAAATGTACCTCTAAGAGCAAAGGCAATTTATCCCACAGTGGGGGAAAATAAAGTCATACTGAGGAGTGTGTTTTGACCACCAAACTGTTGTAGTAGTGAAAAACGACCAGTAAAATACCGCAAACGTACGGTTACATTAGATTAAATGTCATTTTACCTTCTCCTCTGCAAACTTAAGATCAACATAAAGGACAAAAATGCTGCAAAGAAGCAGGCAGGGTCAGTGTCTGTGTCCAGTGTTGTGTCCTGTCACACTGCTCATGCCTCTCAAAGGGAGGACTGTAACTGATACATTTCAATATCTCAAAAACTGCTTTAGCTAACATAGTAAAATGTATTATGCTTACACTCCATTTTGGCTAGGTCAACAAGTAGCCATCATTAGCCAATCACAGTTCAGCAGACAGTGGATGCCTGGTGAATGGCCAGCCTTTAGAGATTTTGTCGGCTAATTCATAATGGCATATGCTATTTAATATTACAAATCTGATATAAGATGTCCCTAAAAGCAACAATATGTTTTGATCTGCTTCTCTAACATAGATTCCTTTGCCCTCAAATCCTTGTCGAACGTTTACAAAATAAACATTTCCATTAAGAATAAAATATACAGCAACAAACTTCTTACTCTGTTATTACCGCAAGCATCCGTTCACAATAACATACATGAATTAAAACACAAAAGACCACATTACATCAGTGAAATCTCACTCATTCTCTCAATTTCTACAGTGGTCATATTACTCCTAGTTTAAAATGCTGTCTCTCTGGCTGATCGGCTCTTCATTATCCTTTATAATGAAGAAACAATCAGCGGCATCACAAAGTCCATCAATAGCAGTCACACAAACAGGTCACCTTCAGCTTCCTGAATACCTTTATCAAGGCTTTTAGTAAGAGTGTTAAAAAAGCCACAGTGCATTGACACACATTGATCTGAGAGTGGAGATTAAAGGTGATTGGGCTAAAAGCTGCAATCAATCATGCACCTCAAAATAAGTATGGTGTATGGAGAGGAATTTGTATGGAAACAAAAAATTGCATTACTTTTCCATAGTGACATGTGAAAAATGTAAGAAAAACAACTGTATTACATTATTTTCATGTCATATGAACTCTATAAGGAAAAACAGTACAATTAAAAACAAAAGACTGATTACAATTCACCCTGAAACGTAATCAATGCACTGTTATATTGCTTTCCTCCAGGCGGTACTTAAATGCAGCAATGAAAAGCAATCATAACAATGAAAATACAGTGCACACACGAGATTACGTTTGAGCAGTGACATGCAGAAAACATGCTGAAATAAGAAGTGAGAGACTTATATTGATTTAACATTGTTTGAAATACTGCATGGTGGAGAGAAATATTGAGGTGCAATGATTACATGTTAGTGCTGGTGAACTGCATTCAGTTTATGTT
>JBBPDE010000148.1:15117462-15128075 GCA_037974605.1 Nannopetersius ansorgii | reverse complement strand
TTATATATATATATTTATATATGTAGGAAATACTCTGAATAAAATTTCTATACTTGGACATATATATATGTGTATACCCTGATGTGTTTAAAAAATATAAAAACAAAAACCCAAACTAAAGATTAAAAGATTGAGTTTTCATTTGACAGTGCTATGTACATCATGATATTGTACAACAAGGGTATGCGTGTTTCTGTGTGTGTGTGTGTGTATTTACCTCAGTGTAAGCTTCAGCAGCAGGCATGTCTCACGGGAAAAGAGCTGAGTGTGAAGTGCACTGGTCCCTGCCCATGTTCTCCCACAGCTGCGCCTGGCACCGAGACAGACAGCAAACATGGTAAGTAGCGGCCTTGGTCGACACCGAACTACTACAGCGATTACTAAAGCTGCTGCAACATCCTACATCGCTGCATTGCAGCAACACGTAAACACTTATGATTCATTCATTATTGCATCTGCAGGAGTAGCATGAGGCTGTTTTTTGTTGCTGAGGTTGTCAGCTGAGTCTGCTGCAGGTCAGAGCAACCCGTTGCAGTGCTGTGTTCCTATTAGCCATTCACTGAACTCACCGGGCAGATTTAGTCAAATGATTCCCGTAAGCCTTATTTACTGAAGGCAAGGGGACTGTTATGTAGTCTAAATGCAAGTAGTTTACAAATGAAATTGACCTACTCTGAAGAACAAACGGAAAAAAACACCAATGGAGAATTTGTGGATGCACTGAGCAAATATACTGAATTGGTACAGACACAATACTGACCTTATTAATTGGAGAGGGTATTAGCTAGATGTATTCACTCTAAATTCTCTACTGTTTTATAGTCATGATCATTATAAAATTGTGCTGGTAATAATTGTACATGTGTGGGTGTAGTTGTCTGCCATGCATTTATTACTTTACAGAAGAAGGCAAAAACATTCTTTACTTGAAGTCAGTGTAAATCAATGTAAAGCAATGTAAACATTTAATATGGGAGCATTTCTATTAGTTATTTCATCAAGAAAGTTTTACACAATAAAATGTTTCAATGATTTGGGCAGGAACTGAAATTCTTGTTCTTTCCACAGTGATGTGTATTTCTTTGTTTTTATTTTTTAGTGATGTGCAGTTACAGACAGTCTCACCCTAAATACATAAATGAATAAACTAATAAAGAAAGCTGGTACTGGATCGCATTGGGCAATACCCTGAGTGCAGATATGACCAATGTGACCCTAACAGACACCTAATGTATTGTTACATATTTTGAACGGACTGTCAATATTTGCGACCAAGAAAGATACGGGGTTATATGCAATGTGAGATTCTTAGATAGTACAGTACAATAGATTTAGCCCATTATCGTAAAAAAACATACATGACATACTGATGATAAAGAATACCTCTGCTTAGAGATAGCCTCAGGGCATTTTTCTCCACTGACATCCCCCCAGGAGCTTACAGTCCTCTTAGGCTGTATTGATTTATCAGCAGTTCACTGTTTATACTCCCTCTTTCTCTGACATTATTTTGCCCTTGACTCAATGTTTCTGGGGTGTTCATAGGCTCTAGGTTATTTCAGGGGGTGCTAATCAGAAAGTTCTGCCACATTCTGAGTCTGCCCAAGCTATTTCCCTCTCTCTCTCTCTCTCTCTCTACCCAACTTCTCTCTTTTTTTCTCCTTTTGCCCCTCTTTCTCTGGTTTACATTCTGACCTCTCTCTGTCTCCCATCTCTCTCCTCGTCCCCCCACAGAGAGCTGCACAGGCCAGGACCTGGCAGATTTGGGGGATCGCCTGCGGGACTGGTTCCAGCTGCTCCAGGGCAACGCCAAGCAGAACAGCACGAGCAAGCCTGCAGCCAGCTCCGCATCAAGTGAGGCCCCACAGCTCTGGGCTGTCTGCTCAGCCAGGGCTTTCATGCTGAACAATGTCACACCAATGGGCATTTGCTCAGGCTGCCTAAACCCACAACTGACAGGAAAAAAGCGTAGAATACAATTAACATCTTAGGTCAGGAATATACATAAGAACTCAGATTAAGTGCACAGCATACATATACATATCATGCTAACTGTGCTAAAATTGGCTTCTTTAAGTATTCACTTTTAGTCTTCACCATCTTGCTATACACATGTTGCTTCAAATATACCAATCACAAGTAGGGCTGTCAGTTTAAAAATTATTTTAAAAAGTTTCAATGTTATTTTCTCTATGCAGTTTTGGACCGCACTCTAGTAGCAACCTGCAAAGACTCCATTGGATGGATGTTCTCTAAGCTGGACACGAACGGTGACCTGTATCTGGACCAGGCTGAGCTTGCCTCTATCAACTTAGACAAGTATGAAGTGTGTATCCGGCCTTTCTTCAACTCTTGTGATTCCTACCGCGATGGCAAAGTCTCCACAGCTGAGTGGTGCCTCTGCTTCTGGAGAGAGAGTAAGTTACAGTATTACTTCCAGCATGTAAAATCATTCTGACTCTTCTCCGTCATCGTCATATTCAGTGCTTTAAAGGGCCCGTGTGCTTTTCATGTGTTTTATATTCCTCATAAAGTTTTATGATGTTTCTGTGGTTTCATTTACCAAAACTGTCCAATATCATTTCATGACCATTTCCAACCTTTCTTTAAACAGGCTCTTTTAAGACAGTGCCTTTAAGACTGAAATATGTAGGTGACCTCTGTTCTGAGTGGCTGCCTCGCCATTTTTTGATAATTATTTGAAAAAGCCAGGTACACTTTACATTGTGTGAAAATCTCACTGTAAATAAATAAATAGAAATTACCTTTATGTACAATAAGCAGCTGGTGGCCTTGTGGTTAGGGTGCCCTGCAATCAGGTAGTCATGGGTTTGATTTCCAAGACTGTTAATCACCTCTGAGGTACCCTGAGCAAGGTACCGTCCCCACACACTGCTCCCCGGGCGCTGTGTTCCAGGCTGGCCGCTGCCTCACTTGGTGAATGGGTTAAATGCAGAGGAAGAATTTTGTGCTCTTCGCACTGTGGTGTGTTCATGTATGACAAATGGTCACTTTTGCTTCTCATTTCAATAATAATGTTTTTCTTTTCCTGAATAGTTCCCACTTTGAATATATGAGGTTGTGAAGTGTCACAGTAATTGCCAATTAATATATAGTTGTTTTTGAAAGATACATTTTAAGGTTAATAAGCTGCAGTTTAAGGTTGTCAAGCTGCAGTTTAAGTATGCCTTGTCAAAAGGCATACTGTTCAGTAAATAATAGATCTGTGCTACATTTACAGAATTATTCATGTTGTGTAACTGTTGAACTTTTTTGGAGTTAATTTTATCTGAGCCAGTACATGCCAGCTTGCCTGTGCTGCTTTTGGACCAGCTAGTCAGGGGCACGGGCCACACTGTGTTCAGCTCGACTCTGTGAGGGTGACAGAAGGGGGACACATGGCAAGAAAGCAGCGCCAGCACTACTCACCACTTTCATGGAGATATAGCCCACTGGCTTTTAAGGTTGAGCAAATAATTGTATTTGAGGGAGACATGTGAATGCCAGCAAGTGTTTTGAAAAACTGAGCACATTAGTGAAAAAATCTTATAATTGTTGTTGTATGTGTTATGTTAAGAGCAAGCACAAGCGTCAATTTCTTAAGACTTCCCCTTTTCATACAAGTTTCTGCATATTCCAATGTCCATTGCATTACTTCACAGTAAAAATACATGACCTGTGTGCTTTAGAAACGTTATACATTTTTACATCATTTGGATGCTGTTGTGCACTGTTTAATCCATGTAGTGATGGCTAACGCCAATAAAATGCCTTTAAATACAAATATAGTGGGATGGGCAGTGGACAAATAACAGCTACTTCTTTAATTTTCCACTTTTTGTTGCTGATTTTGATATATTGTTCATAAATGTTCCCTCAACAAGAACAAAATGATCAAATTTAAGCTGTTAATGCTATATTAGTGTTTCCCAGAGCCCGCTTCTGGAACCCACCACCAGTCCCCGCCTCCCCAGTCATTTCAGTATTTTTCAAGGTCCCAACTCACTTAACTAACAGTTTTCCTGAGGTTGAAGTGGGTGTGTTACAGAGGGGAAAACACACAGTTCATTGAAGCCTCCAGGGCCAGGACCAATACCTTATCAGATAATAATATGAATCATGCAATATCATCTGGTGGAGGTAGCATCAGGGTGGAGGGTGGAGGTAATAACATCAGGGTGGAGGTAGCTCAGTGGGTAGGATACTTGCCTCTGGACCAAGAGGTCATGGGTTCAAATCCACCACTGGGTCCCTGAGCAAGACCCTTAACCCCAACTTGCTCCAGGGAGTCTTTGGATAAAAGCGTCTGATAAATGCTGTAAATGTAAATCTATAAGTGTTTGGTGTGGAAGTACTGTGAGCATCAGGCCATCTGCAAAGAGTCATAAGAAGTCACTGACAGAACTCATTCAGTCGGCACTGTATTAGGCTTAATTGGTTTTCTAAATATAATCAAACAGTGAGAGAGGAATGCAACCATATGTGGGATGTTTGGATTACAGTAATCCGAAGCTTTCATCTCCTTCGAATACACTCTAGTAAGCGAGAGATGAGAGGGGGGGAAGACAGACATGCTCTACGCTGACCTTGCCTAGCTTGTGGAGAGCGATTTAATTTGTTTAAGCAGAGAGTAAAAAGCCATCCGCCCATTTCAACTGCCCATGTGTTGTGTTTCTGAGGGAATCTGTAACTAAAGATTTTTTATGTGTAGTTTGTGTGGGTGGTGTTTTTTGAGCAGTGCAATATACATAGTATTTACTCAAAATGGGTTATATACCTTTTGTCTAAGAATATGTGACATTTGCAGTAATTGGTCAACCCTATTAATAATTTATTTTATTTTGTGTGTGTGTGTCACGCCTGTGCCATGAAGCAGGCATATGTTCCGCCCTGCAACACAAGGACGGCACAGAGCAAAATCTCAGCACCCCACACACGCACGCACGCACACACACACACGGCAAGCTTTGCTCTTCTTTTATGTGATTCAGGCCGAGCACTCTCATCTCTCCCAGGGCAGATGCAGTTGCTTTTGGGCTGTCACACTTTTGTCTTTCCCTCGTATTCTCCCTGGCGGAGAGGAAATCGCCATCACAGGGCAAAAACAACATCACTGTTAGTTGTTGACAGCCTGCTCGGCAAAGAACTCTCAGAAACCTGAACCAGTCGGCAAGCCAAAAGAAATTCACGGGTGTTTAAAACTTGATCAGTATAGTCCTCAAATGAGCATTTGGCTTGTAATGCTTGCTGTAATGTCCAGATATTTTACAGTTTGTAAATGACTTATTTATTTAGCATGTAATGTTTCAAACATTCTTAAAGAGATGCTGTGTAAACCCTAACTTTTTATGTACTGTATACTCATATATTATTGATTGACAATTTATGGATTTGTACTAATATAGAATTTTGTTTAAAGTGTATGAAATTATATTATCATTACATACACATTATTTTGTTTTAAACACTTCTTGCATGTGTAGTAATAAAGAAGTATGACCTATCATTTCCTTTGTGGAATGGAATGTGTTGGAGCATAGTTTGATAGAGTGGCTGCAGTGGGAGTTGCATGGCGTAATGCTGGTTTGATCAGGGACTGCTGGAGGAACTGAGCGTTTGGCTGGAGGAGATTAGCGTTGCTTTCTTCTAATGCTCTGATTGTTTTGCTCCTCAGAGCCTCCCTGCCTGGCTGAGCTAGAGAGGATCCAAATGCAGGAAGGAGCCAAGAAGAAACTGGGTATGTAAAATGTGAACGCTGAGGTGTGTCTAGGGAGTGAAAAACCTAGAGAGGAGGAACCAGGTGGAAGGAGGGCAGGGAGAGTGCCAAATTCAACCATCAGCCCAAAGAAAACAAAGACTAAAGTGTAGGGGTATAACATTTTAAGCTTTGTGATGCACTGATTGGTTTTTTTCAATAAATCCACAAAACCTTGGTATATTACTTTATTGCATATTAACAATAGTGTTAAAACGGTTAAAACAAATCCTTATCATAAAGTGATTGAAGGGGTGTGAAATAAGCAAAAAAAAAGGATAAGGAGAGTATGAGTGCAAAACAGAGAAGCAAGGAGTTGCAGAAACAGATAGTGAGGTAAAAGTCAGGAAAGGTTCACTGATCAAACATCAGAGGTGGTGCTGGAGGAGTTTCATTAAGCAGATGACAAGCACGAGGCTGAGATTAGCTGCTAATCAGGCGTGAGGATTAGAATGGAGCAGAGCTGGCTGCTGGCCGTGGGCTGCGCTGCATGTTTGGCTCCACTGCCCGCAGGACTCTCCAAGGACATGCTGCAGATGCAGTGGCCAACCAGAGCCGGCCAAACACGCACATGCCCCCTGATGCCTCACCACAAGCTGCCGTAATCGCCATAGCGCAGATCCTTTCCTTCCTGCTTCTCTGGCCCATAATGAACACAACGGATCCTACCACACGACCTTCAAAACTGCCTCGGAAGGCGAGGTGACATTGTATTGGTGACAGTTTGTTCTTATGTATTCATATATGCAGTGAGCATTGCACTTTATTACTGTACGCAGAGCCATTACCTACAGTAATCAGTTCCAAAGCCCTTTCCAAGGTTATTCCTCATATGCTGAAATGAAGGCTGTCCTTCGGTTCTGCTGCATGACTTATAGCTTGCAGTATGTGCACCGTCTTGAAGCCTGCAATGCTCACTTGATACTTCTGATTCATGCAGGACATGAAATCGAATGTAAAACATGCATGCCAATTGAACGTGTGTGCATTTGTCATGTTAGGTACATTCATTCCCAGCTGTGATGAGGACGGCTATTACAGGAAGCTGCAGTGCGACCAAAGTAGGGGGGAGTGCTGGTGTGTAGACCAGCATGGAGGAGAGCTAATGGGCTCTAGAATCCATGGCAACCCTGACTGTGGTAAGTGCTCACAACACGCAGACGCAGACACACACACACACACACACACACACACACACACACACACACACACACATACATCCAGGAAGGACAAGGCCCCCTTTGTCGCAAGGGCTTAGATCCACAAAAACATCAGTCACCCCTCTGACAGAGGACCAAGTGTTACATTCATTAGGCCAGGTTCATTTCCATTCCAAAAGAGCAGTTGTCTCACTGAAATAAAGGTCTGCAAGATTAATTACTACTGGCTGTGCCGGACCTGCAGGTGATAAGAACAAATCCCCTGACTGGACTTAAAATAGCCATTAAAAAGACCAATGTCAAAGCCAAAGCGCTTGTTTGTTGTACCCAAGCATGTATTTGAAGTAGCATTTAGCTTTTATTACGAGTAAATTGCTTGCTTTGCTTTCATGGAAGTTATATATGCATACATTAGCATTTTCAGCCACTTTCTGACTCCCATCATGGTTTTCTTTAAAAAGCACAGGCCACACAGGTTATCAGTTGCATATTAAAACCCAAATCATCTGATGTTTCATTAATCCTTTATTACAGAAAAACGCAGATTATTCATTCAAATAAGTAACATTTTCATACTGAGTCGCTCATATTGTCCTCATGGTTTTCTGTAAAACCAAGGCAATGCAGCTTCTTGTTTTTTATTACTAAGCATTCATATTTTTCATTCAGCCTTAATCATAAGGAAAATGTTGACTTGTGTTGACTTGCTGCATTTGTATGTAAACATTAAAGCTATATTTATGTGGGATGTAGATTGTAACTGGCTTCTTCAAGTAATGTTTTGAAAATGTATTGCTTGCTCTTTCTTTCTCCCAGATGAGGTGGCTGGTTACTCAGGTGATTTCGGCAGCGCGGTGGGCTGGGAGGATGAAGAGGAGAAAGAAACGGAAGACAATGGTGAGGAGGCTGAAGAAGAAGAAGGGGAGGTGGGGGAAGTGGATGATGGTGGATACATCTGGTAGACCAAAAGAAAACGTCTGCCTGGTCAAATACAGCTTTCCTCTGACCATTGGTTCAGAGGCAGCTCCATCTCTTGCTGACACAAAATGGTGGAACCTGGAGGGTTGGACATCTTTACGCTGCACTCCAAACAGCATTGACTTGGGGGGGAGGGGTGGCTGGGTAGTGATAGCTGTAGTGAAATTAAGGGTTTGGAAAAGAATTCAAATAATGGTCTTATAAATACTTGTGAAACAGCATTTTTTGTTGTATGTGCAGAAGTGTGCTCTCCTAAAGTCTATAGCATCAGCAACCACAAGTTCAAAACTAGAGGCTTAAAAAATGGACAGTTTCTTTCTAGACAAACTGGAGCTTTGCCCATGCTGTACAGTGTGCTTCATCTCATCTGTGATTTTGGACGTGTTATGCAAGAAGCATAATAAATAAATACTCATTCAACACTATATATTTGGAAATGACCTCAGAGTTGTAGGGCAGAGTACAGATTTGACTAATACATTTGCAAGTCAAATAATGTGGCCAAGCTTCAAGCCTAATACATCAAGTCTGATTCTCTGGATTTTGCATTTGCCATCACTGTGTTTTCCATGTATCTTTGGTGGTTAGAGCACAGCAGATATAGAGCTCAGTACAATGAGGGCCAAAAGCTCAAGCCAAAATTCCCCTGAAAGCTGTAGCCACATTTCTGCTGTCCTGGTTCTCAACACGTTATCTGGCCACCCAGAGCCTCTACATTCATTTATAGGGCATGGTCTTAACAATAAATATTCTAACATCCACAAGTGATACTTTCTCTGTTGTTTAACTTGCATTCATTTTCTCACTTGGCCAGCTTTATAATGTATTTCTTGTTAGTCACAACTTCAGCAGATTTAAGGCCGTTCTGTAAGAAAGGTTGAGGGAACGGTATGGACCTAACATTCATTATTTGTAAAGTTATACAGATGTATTGAAAGCATTTTTGGTGCATTAGTAATTACTAAATTCTACTGAGACCGAATACACTACAACATATTTTCCAGTAAACCAAGTCTTGACACAGCCCCACTCTGAAATCTCTCAGATCCTTCTCGTCTTCTATGAAATGAAGTCGTCACGTTCTCCAGGTTCAGGTTTCTATCATAATGGAATCTGCTTAAACTTAAGCAGTTTAAGCTGAAGTGCATTGTCTCACTATGAATACATGTATGAATAGCAGTGTGGAGAATAAGATTTACAACCTGACACTAATCCCCCCACAGACACCCAGAGGGACCAGTCTGTCTTTATATCTGTCCACTGATCAGAACCTCATATCATCCATGGTGAAATATAAGTCTATTGTAAGCTTACCAGTTGTAAATATTTTTTTCTGCAGGGGTTTATAGTCTTGGTTTACATTGGGAGGAGGAAAATCCATTCATGTACCATATACCTGCCACAAGACATGGAGTATAAACCCTGCTTTTGTGTTTTGTGGATAAAATTGACCTTTAAAGATTATCAGATGACTATGGCATTAGTTGATTTAGCATGAAATCATTTCATGCATAAGAAATACTCAACTAAGATGCTGTACTTAGACTTCCCTGTAAGAGCACAGCTCTGAAGAATTCCTTTTGCTCTCTGCTCACCATGAAGAACATTAGGGTTGCATGTAATGCTCTTCATGCAGAGCTTAAGTGAGTATGAATTATAGATTTTATCTGGTAGGGTAATACAGAAAGACCCAGGCTGGATGCCCTAAGAGATGGGAGTTTGTATCTCATTCAGTGCAGTTCTTTCTCATCTTTTACCTCAGAAACAAACACATTCTTGGTGTAACATGCTTGTCTTCTTTTCAAATAAACAGCAGATAACCACTTTCTATCGATGATAGTATTACAGTAAGAACAACTGATAAGGTATTAGATGAAAATATAATGTTTATCATTATGAGGTCTATCACTATAGTCTGTGAGGTTGGTTTTTAAAATGTCTTACACCACACTGTATAGGAGTGTGTGACCCCAGATGCTACGGTTTAGCTGGAATGACTGTACTGACCTATAAACACCATAATTGTCAATATTTGGATTATACAGAAGTGTATTTGCCCTGGCAGTCACATTCTATTTGCATTTAGTTGCATGTTTCTTTGTCCAAATGTCCTCTTTTTTGCCACAGTATGATTATGATTAAAGGCACTGGGCCCGAGAACCGTATTCTCTTGGACTCTTAATCATTCACTGTGTCCAAGCTTGAATCCAACCAATGTCACATGTCATGGAGTAAGCACAAACTAGCCCTAACCTTCTTTGCTTTCTCTGACGCAGAGCTTTCAAAGCTTGTCAGATGTCAGAATTGGCAACAGCTAATATTTATTCAAAGAAAATTACAGGGAGAGGGAACAAATACACACACATATACATCCATACACACACACACACACACACACACACACACACACACACACACACACACACACACACACACACAATAACATTGATGGTTTTGGTACAATGGCACCTGTCAATGGGTGGGAGACATTAGTCAGCAAGTGAACAGTCTGTTCCTGAAGTGGATATGGTGGAAGCAAGAGAAATGGACAAATATCAAAAGTGGTCCAAGGAGTGACAACCAGTGAACTGGTAACAGGTTCTTGGGCACCCAAAGTTCACTAATGTGCACTGGGAATGATGCCACATGGGGCTATGCAGCAGAAGACCAGGTCAAATGAATCAATTATTCTTTTACATCATGCAGATAGCCAGGTCCAA
>JBBPDE010000148.1:15079585-15099229 GCA_037974605.1 Nannopetersius ansorgii | reverse complement strand
TGAAGGTAGGATTCGAACCTGTGACCTCTTGGTCTGGAGGCAAGTATCCTACCCACTGAGCTACCTCCACCCCATTTAAACCTCATAAATGAATGTCTAGCATAACTTACAGTATTAAGTGAGAAAAAACATGGCAACCAATAAGAAGAAAACAAAACGATAAGATAATAGTGAATGCAGTGCAAATATCCAACACTGTGGTAAAAGGGTAAAGTTCCTACACTTATTGCACAAAGAGTCATAAATAACAGCCACTGTAAGCTGGTAAAATGATCATGGATTGCCTAAGAGATCCTCGGGGGGGAAAACTATGCACAGTGTTGGAAAAGAGCTCAAAAAGAACTCCAATACACCAATAACTGAAACAAGCTCTCAGTCAAGTAAAGGAAAGACTGATGTAAAGGGAGGCCTGGAATACCTGGCCTTCATCTGCATACATAGGTATGTCATGGAACGGTGAAATGTATTTCCCATCTGAGTTTTCTGGGGGAAAAAAAAGACAGAAACATGAGGCACTAATGTTTAAAGGCACAGAGTTCATTAAAAAACACAAAATCAAACTTCACGATAACATAACTTATGTGCACACATGGATAGCAACTACTTTCATTTACTCAGTCACATGACCCTGGAGTAAACACTGATGGATTTAAAGTCTAAACGCTCAAAGGAACATGTGTTTACTTATGCTCAGGTGTATTTGGGAGAAAATGCTACTTAAATATTAATAATTCACAGCTCCTAATCTCTTTTTAATGGCTTTATTTTCTTTCTGTTTTATCTGGAATGGAACTTGGTTTGCTCAAACCTGATTATTTTAGTCAATAATGATCCTCTCAAAAAAGTAAGAACTGTGCATAAGAAACTTCAGTTTCTATAATGACCTGCTAGAAGTTTCACTGCAGATTCACAGAGAACTTTGGGACCAACACTTTTCTACTCCACTCTCAAGCTGTTTTTAGAAGACTACTTTTAAATCAAGCTCAAGCTTTTTTACAGATAATATTTTGACCGGACATGGTGCCTCAGAACAATTATCAGAATACACTCCTATTGAACAACACAATTAATGATCCAAATAGCACAGTATCAAACTCCAGCATCAACAATTATTCTGCATCAAGAAATGACCAAACCTCTGTCACTGTCAGGCCACATACACCATCACTGAACTGTTCGGATTAATTCTGTAAATTCCAAAGAATCACGTGTTGCCTTCCCCTCCCTCTATTTACAAACAACAGGGCTTTAATGACACTGTGTTGAAATGCAAAGACTTTAAGATAAGCATGATATCAGCTTCCACTATTCTTGGAAGACTTTCCATGAGATTTTGGAGATTTTCTGAGGAAATTTAGGCCTGTTCATTCTGTAGAGCATTTATGAGATCAGGTACTGATGCACGATAATCTCCAATCCAGTTCATCCCAAAGGTGTTGGATGGGGTTGAGGTCAGGGCTCTGTGAGGGCCAGTGAAGTTTTTCCACACCAAACTCATCCAACCATGTATTTGTGGAGCTTGCTTTGTGCACTGTGCACAGTCCGACTGGAACAGAAAAGGATCTTCCGAAACTTTGTCCACAAAGTTGGAAGCATGGCGTTGTCCAAAATGTCTTGGTCTGCTTAGCCCTTCACTGGATGTAAGGACCTAGCCCAAGCCCTGAGCAAACAGGTGTGTCCTAAAACTGTTGTCCATAGAGTGTATAACCACACATGTGTAGAAAACCCTTCACTGATCCGTCACTGCACAGTCGGCAATCACGCAGTCATTTTGAATGAACCATTGGCGGAGGTTTCCTGGATGATGAAACATCAATATGAGGTGTACTATTATTACTAACTATTCACAATATTAGGCCGTACATATCTATTTGATTCCCTAAACAGAAAATAAGAATAATAATTGTATATATACACAGGTCCTTAACAAGCCACTGCAGTGACTCTTTTTATTGTGTACAGGGCAGGTCCGCCTTGCTGGGTTACTTGTCCTCTTTATATCCGCCTTAGAATAATACTGAAAGGCTTCAAATTGTTGAAACATTAGGCGTTTCCTTATTCGATAACACAGCACAAACAAACTTTCACATAGATAATTTAGGCAGCATTCAAACACGTTCAGGTTCAACTTGATCACAAAAACGCTGTGCGTTCAAAACACAGGTAGCCCAAGAAAAGCACAATAAAATGCGATTTATATCTACTTCATATCTAGCCTGTGAGTTAATGAATGGAAAGTAAATCTGGCTATGGCGTTAGCAGCTAATGAATGGTAGCACGTGGAGGAGACTACGCGGTGATAATAAATGCAAAAAAACTACAAGTGTTCACAAGTTCAGATGAGTGAAGTGAATGTCCCACTCACTGTAAAATATCCTGTAACTCAGAGTGTTGGGGTTTCCTCTTTCTTCAGTTGAGAAGCTCATGATGGTCTGACTCCTACACGCTGGCTGAGAACGAGAGTGCAGCTCAGTGACGTGTGAGGAGCCGAGGGCTTCGAACAGACATGCGCAGTTAAAGAAAGCGTCTCAATTCAACAGAATAAGCCCTACTGCCTTCCCCTTCACACTTCTCGGGCCTAAACTAAACTGACATTAAAAGTCAAGTAAAGTAAAGTGACCCCTTATAGTCACCCATGAACACAGCACAGCACAGTGTGAACAATGTTCAAGTTCTATTTATATAGAATATTATCGTACACAAAAGGTCATTCAGTGTGTTAACTTCTTTCTCTGCCTTTAATCTATTCACCAAGTATAGAGGGGAGCTGCCACGAATTGGGGTACCCAGAGAGCAGTGTGTTGGGACGGTACTTTGGTCAAGGGTACCTCATTGGTGCCACTAGCAGTCCAAGCATTTAAATCCAAGGCCTTCTGATCGCAGGGGCCACTCCCTATCTACCAGGCCACAAGCTGCCCCAATCTGAAACAGAATTAGAAAGCTTTGTTGATCTGGAGAAAAGTGGTTATGTTATGACTACACAAAGACACACAAAGAACAAAACAACAAAAAATATAAAGTCTAAGTAAAATCTAAAAATCTGTAGAAAAAAACATTATAAAAACACTCTGCTATATATATGCAGTGGTATTAATACTATAGATAAGTAACTTATAGTTAAGTGAATTACTAATGACACAGATAGCAGCTAGGAGTACGGAGAGATCAGATATAGTAGAGATCGGTAGTATAAAAGTAATATTGCCATAAGTGTAAGATTCATGTGGTAAGAGTATTGCACATAAGATGTTGCTTGCAATTCTCTAGTTCTCTAGTTTATATATTCCATCTGCCCATGGTACATTTTGCTGCTACATTTATACAAATACATAATATATATTTAAAAAAAACTTTATTATTGGATTTTATATTTTACCTCAAAACTTGTGGTGCTCCTTGTTTAAGTTATTTACTGTTATAGAAATTTTCAGATCTGTGTTTAAAATTATAATTGTACTTACATTTATCTACTGCACTCATTTCTACTTCAGTGTGTTTCAGAAAATTCCAGATTTTACCTTTAAAGCTACTCATTGCTCATAATGTTTGCAGTCAAAAGGAGCAGTTCAGGATACATTTTACTGCGTGCTGTACTTGTATGACTATGCAGGTTATGAATAAAGAATCTTGAATCTTGCAAATAATGAAATGGATTCAGCATCCATTTGAAAACTTCACATGATACTGCACATGGGAAGACTATTGCACAAAATAATATATTGCACATAATGTTTTAGCACCCAATAAGAACATTGCACAATATTGCACATGGTAGACAATTGCACATCATGGCAAATGAATGCACAAAGTTATTGTAATGCACACATGTGCAAGAACCTTTTGGTAGAGCCTGTTGCTGTGCAATTTCTTACCGAGTTTAAATAATGCGCACATTTAAACCTAGTAAGAAATTGCATAGCAACAGGCTCAACAGATAATTATGTGGAGATGAGGCAGAGGGAATTCTTGTGTCTTTAGCATGCTCAATGCAACAAGAAAGAATAAAAGATAAGACAGTAGAAACAAAAAATAAAAAATTTAGAAAATAGACACAATTGCCTGATTGTATCCATTGCCATTGCAAAACCCATGTTTTTTTTTTTTGTGGTGTTCTGTTCTGTTCTTGTGCACCCTGGAGGCACGTTGTTTAATTTCGTTTGGGGTGGTGGTGGTCTAGTGGGTAGGATACTTAGCTAGCTCTGGACAAAGAGGCTATGTGGTTGAATCTTACCTTCAGCATACCACCACTGGGTCCCTGAGCAAGACCCTTAACTACCCTAAGTAGGGAACGGAAGTCACTTTGGATAGAAGTGTTTGCTAAATGCTGGAAATGTAGTCATTTCACTGTGTGCTTTTTATAAAACCTCATTGACTTCACTTGAAAAAGAACAAGAATATTAATATAACAACTAAAATTATGAAGTGAAATGAAAGTAAAACTGGCATTGCTCTATGTACCAGCAGATCAGTAGTGCAAAATGGTTTATGAAAGTGATGCAATAAAATACCTGCAATAAAATAGCAGGAGTTAAAAATAGCAGATAATGGATTATTGTAAATACAGTCCAAGAAATACAATAAACTAGCAGTAGATGATATGCAAGTTGCTTAGTTTCAGTGCAGTAAAAATGAATGCAATAAAATAGCAGCAAATGAAAACAGCGGTAAGTGGCTTAGATAAACATAGAGTTAATGCGATAAACATAAATGAAAAAAAAAACAGATGATAGTGGCTGAGTGTAAATGCAATAAAATAGCACAAGAAAATAGCAGCAGATGAGTTACAAGTGGCTTAGTGTTAATGCAATAAAAATAAAAATAAATGCAAGAAATATCATAGATAAAAATAGCAGTAAGTGACTGTGTTATTGCAAAAAAATAAACGCAAGGAAAGAAATATAAAATAAAAAACAAGGAAATAGCAGCAGATGAGATGCAAGTGGCTTAGTGTTAATTCAATAAAAATGCTAAACCAAATGCAATAAGTGGCTTAATGCAATCAAATAGCTGCAGAATATTTTACAAGATGACATTTCACAGCTGTCCATCATGCACGGGTTCTTTATTCTGTCAAGTAGAATTCTGTTCTCTTCTCTGTAGAGAAGGGCACAGCTGAAAAAATGTTAAACCCCCCTCGGAACACGTGTTCAGTTCCTGATCTGAGCTCATATCCTTCGGAGCCGCTTTGCTTCCTGCCTGGCGGAGGGAGGGACGGTGCTGACGGCTGGGAGGACGAGTCGAACGACAAGAAAGCTTTGGAAAGAGACAGAAAGAGTGGGAAAAGGGCCCGGGGTTCCATCTTCCGTTGCGGTGCAACTCTCGTTCGACACTGCTGGGTGCCCAGATCTAATGCCATGTCGTCCAGTCGTCAGCATAGTGAAAGCAGGGCCATTCCGACCAGGACGGTGCTGATAAACGACTCAACGCAGCTACCTCACGACTATTGCACCACCCCTGGAGGCACTTTATTCTCAACCACCCCGGGAGGTAAAGGCATTTCAGACCACCGTGTTTCTGCACTGACTAGAGTTTGGCCGATTCCATCCAGTCCTCTCGGCTCCACACTGTGGCCTAGCTTTGTCTGCCAGGAAGCCTGGCGTGCTCAAAACAACAACAAGAAGCTCTTGCACCGCCTCTGCCGCCTCTTTCAGCCCCACCATTGGTTCCTTTGCAGGACCGTGATTGACAGTCAGGGTGCTCCACGATATAGATAACAAAGGAAGGGCCCTGTGCTCGATGGCACAGGTTGTGTAACATGTGCCTTTGTACCTCCAGTCATCTGCCTTACAGTACCCCACACTGTGGTCTAGAGCCATGACACTGCATTCTACCTGTGCATTTCTTCCTAGTTATGAAATGGTAGCAATAATACTCCCTTATGATTTGTCTGAAAGAATGTATTGATGCATGTAAAGGTGCTAACAATCTAAAAATGATACTAAAAGCCAACAGGTGACCTAGTGGTTAGGGAGTTTCCCCTGTGATCAGAAGGTTGTAAGTTTGAATCCCATAAGTCCCCACACACTGCTCTGCTCCCCTGTTTGTGGCTGTCCACTGTGTGTGAGTTAAATGCAGAGAAGTTTCCACTGTGTGGCCACTTTGTACTAAAATAGGAGGATTGGTTTGGTAATGGTTGCCATGTGAGACGGAGGTTGGTTGGTGTTTTGTTTTTTGTTTTTTTGTTTTTACTGACTCATTTATTATATCCACAGGCACCCGGATCATCTATGACCGTAAATTCCTGTTAGACCGGCGTAATTCCCCTATTGCCCAGACTCCTCCAGCACATCTGCCTGTCATCCCTGGAGTGACTAGCCAGAACATCCTGAATGAGAACAAGAAGAACGAGGCCAATAACTTCAATAACCACGATGGGAAGCCAGGAACAGGTTTGTCTTTTGCCTGTTCACTTAAATGCATCTCCCACAACAAGTGCATTTATGCATTTTGCTGTGCTGTTTGTGTAAAGCCATAGTTTAGCCATTATATGTGCAGCACATGCAATAAAATATTTTCCTGAACATCATTGCCTATGACTTTTTGTTGCAGGTGAGGATGCTCAATTTGAGATGGACATCTAACGAAGAGGAACCTACACCATGAACGAATATGACCTGGCACAGATGTGCCAGTGGCTTGGCTTGTAGAAACCAATGTTGTGAGCCCTCTCCTTTAGCTCTCTCTAGCTGCTGGGTGCTGAGTAACCATGGGGTTAGTTGTCTCATGTTGGCCCGATGGGTTTCTGGAGCCCTGAAAGTTAACAAACGATGCTGATCTGTTTGTTAAGGTTTCAGGGCTGCCTGACTGCCACACTTGCTTAAGCCACACAGCAAGAGAAAAACTTAAGTGCCCAAAAACAACAATTTTTGAAAACAGATTGACTTGCAAAACAGCCGTCAGAGATTCATGCATGGTAATTTAGAATTCACTGTTAGACACCATCAAAGGACCCAAAATCCTTCACTTTGAGTCAGTAACTCTATCTGTTCATCCGTATACATGCACTATTCTGTTGCCTCCCTATTGTTATTAACTTCAGGACAGTTTATTTTTGATTTCTAAAAAATATTCCAGTAAAGTTACCGAGGGACAGGACACAATTTATGATCCTATGTGAAACTAACGTATATTGATTTGTGATCCATTCATATGTTTGATCCATTCAAATTTGATTGGCCAGACTGTCTTTAGTTGGTGTTCATCAGATTCATCCTGCATCCCGCAATATAGTTTGTCCCTACCTTTGAATTGTGAGCGAATCCTGACGATACTTGAAGCATCACCATCAGCTTTGTGGTCACTGAGCCTGAAAGACAACAAATACTGTACTACAAGTGACCCAGAATTAGTTGTTGGTCAAAGGTAATGACAACATGCACAGCTTTGGACTGAGGGGTTGAACATGCTTTATAAGGAAGTAATGTGTAGAAAGGTTCCCAGAACCAGAGCTGGTCTCAAGATGCACTTACATCATGTACCTGACACACATGTTACATTTCAGCGCTTTAACAGGTGAATTAACAGGGAGTTATATAAAGTTATTGCCATCTGTGACGTCTACCGTCACGTTCAGATACTGCTACAATATTATCAAACCCTCATCACCACATCAAAGGTAGGAAAGCACTGAAGTGTAGTTGGGTCATTCTCCCTACTGTTATCTGCCGCTCGCAGTGCTGCTGTGAAATTTAAGATCAAGCAGCATTTGAGAAGACGGATAGTTGTGTGATGACCCAACCTTCTTTTTTTTTTTCTTGGCAGATCAAAGGTCTTTGAAGCTTGAACCGAACATTTCCAATGCTCTTCTATGCATATTGTTTTTGAGTTTCTTATCCTCAGCTCAGATGTCAGCATTATAATGTCATTTCTGTGACTTTTTTTGTTTGTTTCATGCCTACTTAACGTAAACAGAGAAGGTTTCAGATTTTCACAAGAGATTGTCCTAAAGTGGCTTATCAGAGAACTCATTCTCTCTGCTTTACTCGACACCTTCTGTGCTTAAATCATTCTTGTTTCTTTTTTTTCTCATAACAATCTCTTGTGCTAAGTCTCTTTACCCATGCCTTACTTTACTAAGCTTAGCAGCTGTGACTTAAACAAATTCAGTTCATTTTCCCCTAGATTCAGGACAGGTGTTTTTTTTCCCCTCCTGTTGTGGATTCAAGATCAAGGTTGTTTGTTTTTAACAGTATACATCTATATTTTTGGAGACATGTTGGTTATTCATTTTTTTTCTCCTTTTGGAGGCAGGAAGGTTTGGGCTTGCAACAGTGTAATGGATGTAATATGATCAGTGATTTGATCAACAAAAAGGAATTTGGATTTGATGGCTCACGGTCAAATTTTGTATTGAACTCAACCAACTCTAATTGATTTTCCAACAAAATTCTTTTTTGCACATTTGCAAAACTACCTTTTTGCTTTTGATTTAAATGCTAATTGACAGAAGTATATTGTTCAAAATGTGCAGAAATGTGCATGAAAGCAATCGGAAGCGCCTTTGCTCATTGTACTATTGGAGATTGTGTTGAGCTGTCAGATCCCACAGTGTCTTTTTGACCCCTTACACTCAAGTGTCATGTTTTTTAATGACTAGAGGGATTTTGAATCCACACATTCTCCATCCGAGGTAAATTTATACCTGATTAGGGGCTTTTCTATTCCAAACATGTCATATTGCATATGAAGTTTAACCTAAAATTGTATTTTCTTTCTGGATTTGAGACCCTGTAAAAAATTGACTTTAATTTAAATATAATGCCAATGCCAGTGGACACTATTACAACAAAATCAATAAAAGTCCCTTAAAATATATTGGCTTTTTTCTCCCCCTGACCCTGTCTGTCTATATGTTTCAGTTGCTCTGAAAGAATGTTTCTATTACTGATAGTGAAGGTTTGGTTACTTCGTGTAACCACTAGATGGAGTGATAGACACCAAAGGAAAAGCTGAAGTGTAGTGTTGGGAGTCCACTTTTATGAACCTTGTTTCTGTAGCAAATACAGCAAATCTGATAGCCCTGTGCCATGTTTGATATGAGGCATAATATCTGTGTTACAATCCGTCAGCATGTAAACACAGAATTTGTGGAGATTTTCACAAGTGTGTGCAACACCACTATACAACAGAAAGGTAACCTTTCTGGAGGTTTAAAAAAACATTTTTCTTTAGGCTTTTAGAGCTCTATGAGATTAGTATTGCTGATACTACAGTATGAAGGACTCTCGAGGAGTGCTTGGTTGCTTGGAAACCCATGGCAACACACTGTCCATGGAACACCAGCAGGCAGTTCAAGCTGAGGGTGTTCTTTATCAACCCAGTGAAAGGCGCCACCTCTTAAAAAGACTTTATTTAACAGAGACAAAAACGACTGAAAGAAACTGGCAGTAAAACCAAAGCCTTTTGTCCGTTTGCACAAAAGTGGCATTACCACAATTTTCCATTCGCCAACCAACGAATCTGCAGTGATTATTTTGCGCAGCGTTTTGCTGTTTACTTAATCACTCATGCTTAAAAATAGGCCTGGGGTAAAGGCAAGGCTTTACAGAGCTCCTGTGACTATTGCAAGACATTGTGAAATGTGCCATCATGTCTGTTCCCTGTATGTTTGTCTGAATCAAAAGGAACTCTTCAGTGATGAAACCATTTGATTCTGTATGTAGCTCTGGTCAGCCTTATCAGACACTGCCATGCAGTCTTTTCTCGTTCTATGGTTTTGTTGAATGGTGTCAGGCTGAGTCATCTCTTAGTCATCTAACAACATTGACAGCCTAGTTTTCTGTTCTGCAAGGGCCTTTAAATACAAGTTTTCGTTGACTCCTCTTTGCTTTCACTGTAAATCCTCTCCACTCTCTGAGTTCCCACATTAAAGTGCGTTCTTGGGTGGGCGCTATGTTTCCAGGAGATGGAGCAACTGATTGGTCAGAGCTTGTGACAAGAGTCCACCCCCTCATCCTCCTCTCATATCTGCACTCATTGTGAGTTGAGAGGCAAGCTGGATAAGTGCCCACTCCCACTTCTCTCTCTCTCTTGCGCGCTCTCTATCTCTGTCTCTTTCCTCTCTCTGTGTAAACCAACCTTGGCCTGGCCACACCACTGGAGGATGTTGGGACTTGTCTATTTGGCCTGCCCAGAAACATTCACACCTGACTGCACAACGGAGGACCAGTGAAGAGCAGCAAGAGGAGTTGTTTCTAATAGAACTCACTATGCAAGACCCCTCAGAGTGGATTACTTGTGTGCTTCATTGTCATCTACAGTGAAGACTGCATGAGTATATAAGCGAATAAGTGACCAGGTGAGAATGACAAATACTTTTTCTACCAAATAAGCTGGTGCATTTAAGGTCTTATCGACTTGACATGCTCATGCTTTATGCCATGCATGGAGGGTTATAAAGCTGTTTAGAGTAAACAGTTGGGTGTGACATCAGCAAAGGGAAATGAGATGCAAATGTGGTGGATGAGAGGTGCTCTACATGCAGGAAAGTAATGATGATCTGACAGCTTCCTTGAAATAACTTCCTTGAAGTAACCTGTGATCTGCTTCTTTTTTTAAAGATTAGAATTAGAATAATCTTTTAAAGATTCAAATGTTTTAGAATCCACTGCAATGTTATAAGTGTATACAGTCAAATTACTGTCCTTCAAAAGCAGTAGTTTTGCTTTACAAGAGAAGAAAAAACATTTATTGTGCGTCAGTGTAAAATGATTCTTTTTACTCTAAAGCGTAATCATTTCTATTCAGGAAATGTGCACACAGTGTAAAGGGCAGCTGGTGTTTTACAAATGGGGGAAAAGGAAAAAGGGGGGGCGGTTATGAGATTTTGGTTTTGATATGACAGCAACCACAATGAAATGTCATTCCTCTTATTGTAGAAGCATACTTTGCAAACATGAGGAGCGTTCATCCAAATGGACATAAATTACTCTCAAATTCTCCATACACTTTTTAGAATAAGGATATGTCAATCATTAGCACCCCCCTCCATGACCCCCAAGGCTCTTTGGTGCTCATATCCTTCCTCCTATCTGCGTGACATTGAACAAAAGCATCCTGGGGCTTTTCCTGGCCATATTTAGAGATTTTCTCCTTTGCTATTTTTTCACTTTCTCTGTGACACAACTGGAATTTAAATCAAGCCCCCTGAAAAGGGCAGCGTTTCACTTGATGCCAGCAATTGAATAGACCAGTCAGCTGCATAAATGCCCAAGATATACACTGCGAGAAGGATTTCTTTTTTTTCAGATCTATTCATTAGTCTTAGCCTCGTAATTATAACTTGTGTGGAAACGATTTGTCACATGATCATCTCTTAGCTTCAAGTAGATCTTTAAGGATGCACGCGGGCTTCATGGCTAGACAATTCCACAAACTGTGAAGTTTAAGTTGTGTATAAATAAATAAAAAGATTTCTTTTGTTCATGTGAGCTCCTTCTGCTTGTTATTGGCATTCTGTGATGTTTAAGTGATGGTGTGTGAAACTTTGTGTTCTGGGTCTGTTCTGTGAGGGAGGCTGTCCTATGAATGTCTGGAGCCGCCCACCCAGCCGTCTGGCTGCCAGATGTACAGTGTTTCTCCCTTGCCCCCTCAAGAGTTGCTATTTCAACTCTGCCACTGTGAGAAAAGAGCCTAAAAAGTCAGACGACAAAAGAGTGGCAAAAGATTTGTTACTTTCGTTCGGAAAATAGGCTTGACTATTTTCAGAAGGAACTGCATGCAGCAGAAAGACAACTTCGAGGAGTCTGTTCTGATTGGGCCGAATCCAAGCTTTCACAAAGCCTTGAAGATGTCTGAAACGAAGAAGCAAAGAGCAAAGGATACAAGCACAAGCAGCACAGCTGTTAGACCGTGAGACATTTCTTTTGAACTCAATAGCTGAAATGACATGGAGAGAAATAAGTTTTTTCGCTTACATTTTCTACATTGTCTTAGAATGCAGGCACTCTAGAAAGTATCTCTAGAAATCTTTTTTTGTAACTGTGGCTTGCTGGGAGCTTTTGTGCAATGTTATGTGTGCTTGCAATGCTATATTTAAGCATTTTGTTGCAATGTGGCCTAGAGCCAGCAAATGCATGTCAGTGTTCTCTCCACTGAAAATCCCTGAGTGTGTGGTCTCCTTGCAGTTCTGCTTGTATTATGGGTACTACTGCCAGTGCAGGATCCCAGCCTGCATTGGTGGCACCTAACCACCATACTGGTCGCCTGGGTAACAGCATGGCTGAAGACAGGAGGTCGCTGAGCAGCGGCTCCCTGCAGGGCCTGAACATTCCGAACAGCAAGGCCAAATCCATCATCACCAACAAGGTGGCCCCAGTAGTCATCACGTAAGTACAGCTTCTCTGTATGACACTTTGATTCTGTATTGATCCTTGCACATTCTCTAGAATGTCACTCTCACATTCTACACTTTACTGATCGTGAGTGCAGCAGGGGTACCTAAACTGTTCATTCAAAATATATTCATTTCAGTCTACCTATGGACCAAATTATAATACTATCACAGCATGTATAATGTAACAAGCATTAGAAGGTCTGGGTTTCCTTCAACTAACACCTGCTTTTCATCTTTTCGAGCAGGTACAACTGCAAGGAGGAGTTTCAAATTCATGACAGTGTCCTGACAGCCAACTACACAGTGGGGAAAATATCTGATACAATGCCTGAGCATTACCTAGTGCTGGTAAGCATGTGTTCATGAAGCTGTTTTACACCTAAAATGTTAATCTGCCCTAGGGTACCTGGAGCGTAACCTGTGGGCGACAAACCGAGGCAGGGACTCACCCTGGGCAGGACATCTCATCATTTCATCTTAATGAAATTTGTAATTTTAAACATGATTTTTGTAGTTGGTCTTATGATGAGTACCGTTAGTGGTAGCATTACAAACCCCCCAACAACAGACAGAAGACAGTGGAGGTGTTGTTCAAGATATCCACTAGTGTTTTGAATTAAAGCATGACCTATCACACTTCTTTTTTATATGTCTTTTATTACCCAGGGGGAGTTTTTTATGGTTCAGGATGTGAACAGTAGAGCTGATGTCTTAAACACTACAGGAAGCTTTGGGGCCCCTAACTTCCGCAAGGCCAAGGGAAACTATCCTCTCTATGGTATGGGGCAGCCCAGCTTGAATGGCTTCAAACAGGTTCTCCAGAGGCTGGAGAGTGAATCTCATGAGGTCAGTGTCTAGGGATTAAACAAAGCTGATATTCATGATATAATACAATACTGTGTGCCTTGGCAAGATTTTACCCACCTAAGCAGAATGTTTCCCATGCGCACAGGAGGTAATATTCTTCTGCGTGCGGGAAGAGCCGATTGTCTACCTCCGATTGGAAAAAGACTTTGTTTCATACACGCCCAGGAGGAAAGAGAACCTCCATGAGAACCTGCACCGCCTAAAAGGAGGGCTTAGAGCAGAGCAGCTGGAGCTTTCCATCAGGAAAGAGGCAGGTTATAGAGCTCTCTGCCTGAACCATAGCCATCATTCTCCAGCTCTCAGTGTTTGTTGTTCATAAAGCTTAGCATCTGCAATTTGCATTTCTGACTGATACGTGCTTGTTTTCCCACTACTTTCAGCTATGTGACTTTGCTAAGCTCAGTGAGAACATGATATGTGTTTATAACAACATTGAGCACTTTAAAGATGAGCCACAGCGTGTCAGGATTGTGTCTGAGGAGGACATACATGTGACTGAGGAGGTCTACAGAAGACCACTCTTTACTTCATCATCTCACAGGTGACTTGTAATGTATATGTCTGTATTAAAGGAATATTATTGTGTTTTAACAATCTCTATCAGTCACATCTGTAGGTGAAAAAAGTGCCCATTGGCTCCTATTTTAAAAGTGAGAGTAAATGAGTTCTTACATACAGGGAAATACACTGAAATTATTGCTCTTAAGACAGATTAAACAATGCAGATGTTGTAGATAGAGTTTAAACCTGGAGTATTCATTTAATAAATATAATAAAATAATTTTACAACTGCTTTTGTAGCCAGACCACAAGACATCACAACAATTGTTACTTTTTTTCTGGAAGATATTACAGAATCCCACTTCCAGTAGAGGGGGCACCAATGGAAGAAGACTTTGACGCGTTTGTAAATGTGCTCAGGGTAAGATTCTCATAACTCAGATGTTGTATATTACACAGGTCGACAAGATTTTTTATTTGTAATCAGGAGAAACCACAACACACTTTTCTAAACTAGGTTTCATGCTGATTTCAGATCTGCTTTCAGTCACATCAACTTTTTGAATTATAAGTAATAGATTTGCAATAGACTTGCATGCAGTTTTTATTAAACCACAGGCACCAATCAAATAACTGTTGCAATATTTTCAGTGTGAAGTCAGACAGAGATAGATAGATATAATGATCAGTGTCAGTCAGCTACCACTGTTTCTTCAAAAATGCTTAGCATATGATTATTAAATTCTAATTATACCAACTATCATGCACTATAGAACTAGCTTCATCACAAAAACTGTACGTGCGGAAAACTAAACACAGATTTTAAATCAGCATGAAAAACATGACAAATCCACATTAAGTAATTTCTGGTGATTCTGACCTGTTGACCTGTGTTATCACTTGATTTATATTGTTAACATTTATCTTAAAGACTCAGGCATTAAGGCCTTGCAGGAATGCAATGCCAGAAAGTGCAAGGGTAGGGGTGCTGGTACATGATAAATATGTGTCACATGTTTTAAGACTGAGGACTATTGTTTTGCCATCAGTGGACAAGTTATATTCAATATTCTAAAAGCGAAAAGGCACAGGGCAGTTAATCACTGTGCACTGTGGTGTCTCAGTTTGGTATTTCTTTAAAATGTGTAAAGGTTATACATTAATAAATTATTAAGACGTTTACAGTATGTTATGATTCTCGCTCTGATTTTTTTTCTGTTGGTTTAGTTGTCCGTTTCAGGTTTTTCCAGAACATTAGCCTGGATGGTTGTCAGCTAATCTGATAAATCGTTACATCACCGAATGTTATTTCTTTGGAAACAGTAATGACATGGACACAGATGCTAAACATTAACCCAAGACTACGTAAGAAATGGTAGTCTAATGTTTTTCTAGAGCTATGTTTGCTTATTTTTAGAATTGAGGCAGTAAAGAGAGAAAGAATAATGCTTTCTTGTGTTTGAAATGAAAGATGTTCGACTGGTTTCCTGTATTATGATATCGGATTTGAATATGGTTCATTTGCCTTTTAGATTGTGCGAATGCTAATATCAGGAACAAGAAAAACAAAGGGTTTAGGATGTCTTATCGGCCTGGCATGATCATGAAATTATAGCTGATGACTAATAAAATAACATTAATTATTGTGACTAACAACTGAATGAAACCATTAAAATATAAATATAAGCAATTAAATCCATTAGCTTTCTTTCTTCTGAACTCTCGATACCATATAACTGTCCTCTAAAGGTAGAACTCGTTTCTGTAAAACCCACAACAAATGCGTTTCCTGCTTTATTTGCATGTCTTAGCTCAACAGGTGAGAACCCACCCAATGTACTTTCTGTTTGTTCTAACAAAATCATATCACTGTAAAACTAAAAAATAATGGTGGTCAGCTCAATTAATTGCAATCAGGTTACTCTGTAATAGGTGGTCATACCTGCTCTTCACTTATATTGAAACGCATCCATTCACTGCTTGATTAAAGTAAAGTAAAGTGGTTTCTTATAGTCACGTGTGATCATATCACACCACAGCACACAGTGTGAACAAGAATGGGCACCCGGGGAACAGTGTGTGGGGTCGGCATCTTGCTCAAGGGTACCTCATTGGTGCCGCTAGCTGTCAAACTCATGACCTTGTGTTCACAGGGGCAACTCTCTAACCCCACTAGGCCACAAGCTACCCCCAAAAATGATAGATGATAGTATTGTGCACTCAGGAACACAAAGTCTGACGGACAAAATATTTTCATAATATTTTCATAATAACCATTAAAGATTCTTTTGTTTGTAGTGGTAAATAGTTCTGTGTATAGTGCTCGCATCAGCCCAAAACAGCTGCATACAGTGTCTTCCTCCGCCCTCTACAGGAGAGCCCTGGCCTGTCAGTGTTGAGAGATGGCTCCAGGCCTTTGCCTGCACTTCTTTTCAGCTGCCAGGAGGGGGTGGGACGAACCAACCTCGGCATGATCCTGGGTGCATTAGTTTTACACCACCTGCAGGGGGCAGAAAGCACCTCCAGGTGAGAACGTTTTCTACAACATTTCCACAGTTTAATCCTTAGGATGCAAACAAAGTCATCTATAGTGGTGTGATGTAAAATGATGCATTGTATAAAAAACATACAGACTCAGATTTCTGCAGTGCAGCAGCGCTGTGAATCTCTTCACCATAAATGTATATTTTAAAAAATTATTTTGGGCAAATTTCTTTGGTTTAAGGTAACACATTTAAGGTAAAATTTGCAGAATTGTTTAGAAAACAGTAGAATTATTATTTTGTTATTTTTGTTATTATGTATCTCCACATCAAAAAGTTTACTTTTTAGCTGCTATTTGGGAAACAATGCAAAATAAGTTATTGTGGATTTAGGAGTGAACATCAACAGATCCATTAAATTTACCTCCGGGGTCTGTTATTTCTGTGGTTAATTATAGATTTGTAATGATATATAGTCATGATTAGTTTTAGTACATTACCAGACTGTCATGGATACAAAACGTCAGTCAAAATGTGAAGGGAATGAATTAAGTATTCTCTCACTCTCAGGGAAGAAGACACACCGGTCCAGCACCAACCAGAGTTCCAAGTGATTCAGAACCTGATCAACAGCCTTCCCAAAGGTCAACAAGTGCTTGACGAGGTTCGACATAATTAGCCATTTTTGACCGCAAATTTACTGCATAGCATTATTATTATAAATTATTATATCTTAAGATAGCAAGTTTTTCTTTCCTTTTTTTAGGTTGATAAAGCTATTGAAATGTGTTTAGAAATGCACAACATCAAAGATGCAATATATGAAAATAAGAGAAAACTGGAAGGGATTGCTGAGGATTATCAGATACAGGTGAGTATTAGTATTTTCAGCCGAATTGAAACAGATGTGAAAGAGAAAGAGATGTGTTTTCCTCCTGTTTGATTTATGCAGCATATTTCTGTTCATGTCTCTGTGGATAGGGAAGCAGCACCAAGGCATATTTCCTGCAAAGAACACTGCAAAGCCTTGAGCGGTATTTCTACTTGATCGTGTTTAATGCTTACCTTCATGACCAGGTACTGTTATGTATATCATCATCAGAGAGTGAGAAAATCCATTCTTCTCTGTCTGTTTAAAGGTTTATTCCCCTGTTTTTCTACTTCACACTTTCTTGGCATTTTCTCTCTGACACACTTTGCCTTTGTGATTGATCCCTTTTGGTGTATCTGTTTTGTCTTTGCCTGCCTTTGCTCTGTAGTTTCCTAAGCTGTTTGCCCAGAGTTTCAGTCAGTGGATGTGTGTGAATGCATTGATCTACAGACTGCTTGCCAGTATGAACCGCTCTGAACTCGCAGCTCCAGCTAGCCTCGTCACTGATGGAACCAGGATACTGGTAAGGTTCATATTGAAGAAGTAAAGTTCACTAAACTAAACATCTCAGCAAGCCATAAGATAAACAAAAATATGCAGAAATTTATACATGCTACACGCATTAGAGTCAGAATCTGAAATAAAGCCCAGAGTGCTCTTACACTCACAACTGAAACAGCCTGTGCTTGCATATTCCAGCATCACTGCTTTTTTTGAAAGGTGTCTAGTGAATATTTGGTACCAGACCTGCTTGGTACATCCAAGGAAATGAGAGTGGCCAACTTCAGGCGGGTTCTCAAGACTGCAGTGTACGGCGTGGCACAGCCAGGCTCTGAGGTAGAGTGTGTTTCGTTGTTCTCCTAGGTCTTCTCCTGAAGTTCTGTTGTGTGAGAAGCTAAGAATGGGTTGATTTCTACTTTAGGCTGTGTCTGTGGTGTTGTCTTACCTAACGGATGAGAGACGGAAGCATTCCAGCATGCTGTGGGTCAATCTGCAGGAGGAGCTGGTCTTTGAAGGCAACGGGCAGATATTCACTCCTCGAGAGCCGGTCTGTGTGGAGCAACCAATCCCAGTGTATACGCAGAACACCCAGCAACTCGAGGTTTATTTGCTTCTACTTGACATTCAGCTTAGTATATCAGTTGAGAGATTCCTTAAATGGTTTTAGCATCATATACTTAAACAAGTCATGGAACTGTAGTTCTAAAGGTGCAATATCTTACATTTTCCTTGTAGGCCTTTTTGTCTTTTCAACATCCACTTGTTACATTTGGGTTTATATGGGGAAAGAAACAGTACAAATTATTTTTACTTGGCAATTTTCTACTCAGATTACCTAACGTTGTTTAATTCTTTACTATGTACTGTGTATGTGGTAGAAATGACAATAAAATCTGACTTGACTAAGGTAAACTGACTTCCCAAAAACAGTTTATTCATTGAACATCCATGCCATATGTTGAAGTAACTGGGAAGTGAATGGAGTGCTTTGAAGATTTAACAATGTTTCTATACTACGTTAAACTTTTTGATTTTTGGTTTTCCATGTTGTAACCCCTCTTAAAAGATTAGCTGATTTCATGAGTAGCACTTAGCCAGGCAACACCTGAAATGAAAATAAAGAATGTGAATGTGAAAGGTGCATCACATTCAGCAGAAGTTGTACCTGTCCCCCAGATGCTGGAGCTGGCAGTGAAGGAAGACATTCTGAAGTGTGAGAAGTGGCTGGAGGTGACTACAGAGCAGGAGAAGCAGATGAGAATGCTGAAAAGCTGTCACACTCTTCAGGAGATCTTTGCCCAGCAAAAGGCCATCCATCCACATCTCACTTACCATCGCATTCCTTTATCTGACTGCTCTGCTCCGAAAGAAGATGTACGTTAAAACGATGCATATTAGTGCAGAACATGGCTCAGTACCAAAAACACTTTGTTAAGATGAGGCATTTCCATGTTATTCTCAGTGTCCTGTAAGTGAAGTAATGTAATGTAGATGATCTCGAGATTTGCTGCTGCTTCTTCTAGGTATTTGATCAGCTTTTGGAAGCCATAAAATCTACTCTTGCTGAGGACCCTGGCTCTGCGTTCATCTTCAACTGCAACGATGGGAAAGACCGAACCACAACTGCAATGGTCATTGCCACCCTTACTTTGTGGCACTTTAATGTAGGTCATTTTGTCAGCTGTGAAATTTCTCCTGCCTACATCATTACATAATACATATTTCTACATGAATAGAAAACAAGAAGTTATGGAAACTTCTTGTAGCAGATCTGAACAAAATGCACTATGGAATCAGTCTAAAACTAGACCTTATAAAGCACCATGACTTATCCTTGATTTCCTCAGGGCTTTCCTGAGTATGGAGATGAGGAAATTGTGAGTGTCCCAGATGCAAAATACACCAAGGGTGAATTTGAGGTATGTTCTAATGTATTTATAAGTATTTATTAGTGCTGGGCCGTTATCGGTGTTAACGTGCTGCGTTAACGCGAGACTCTTATCACGCGATAAAAAATATATCGCCGTTAATCTATTCACAAAGTTGGGTTGGGAGCTGGGTCTATACTACACAAGCTATGATGACTT
>JBBPDE010000148.1:15026878-15042853 GCA_037974605.1 Nannopetersius ansorgii | reverse complement strand
ACACACACACACACACACACACACACACACACACACACACACACACACACACACACACACACACACACACTCACAGGCAGTGTTATGTAAGTGGGTAAGGCTGGGTGAGCAGCGCGCAAGGGACAGGCGTGTAAACAGCTGTGGTGTCAGTGAGGAGCACAGTGCCAGGGCTGTGTACATGTGACTCCCTGAGCATTACCAAAGAGAGACCATCTTATCACACACACACACACACACACACACACACACACACACACACACACACACACACACACTCACACACACACACACAAACACACTGAGGCATTGCATAGTCACACACAGCTCAGCTTTCTCTGAAATGGCAGCCCTGTTCATCAGTGGTGACTATCCACTCTGCTTCAGAGCAAAGTCATGTTCCACATGAAGGACAGTGCTTCTTTTAAAGAAATACTCCAGCAATAATTTCAAAATAGAAAACTTACTGACTTACACGAGAAATAAATGGGCAGATGCAAAAACTGTTTCGAGCCAATGATTGTATTATTATTATTATTATTATTCATTTGTTTGGGTTTTTTTATTGTTATTAATATTTTACTAAGGACCCCTGTAAAAACATTAGTTATAGCATTTAACTGCATACCATTTAGCTATACTGAAGTATTCCTTTAAGATAATGTTAGAATATTAATGATAAAATACCCCTTTCATGTTGTAGTCTATACTCACTTGTTCGCTTGTTTTACAGAACAGTGCATTCTGCTCTGTTTGAATTGTTGCAGTGACCGCCCCCCATTAAATGAAATGAGATTTTAAATTATATGCAGTAGAGAAAGTGTTTCCTTGATGACATTAAATGCCCTGACTAAATGAGGATGGGTCACTTCAGTGATAGTGTATTCAAATTAACCATTTTAGCAGTCAAGGGAAACAAAATGCTCCTGTAATGCAATTTATACAACTCTAGTCAAGATTCTTGTGATTTTAACCAAAGCATAACTTATAAGTTTACAATATAGTTTAATGGTGACCACTTTAAACAATGTTACATCATGAGGCAATCTATAATACTTAGCTTCAGTGTTACATGCATATAGGTAGATGGATAGACAGACAGACAACTAGATAGACAGACAGACATCCAGATAGATAGATCAACAGACAGATACACACATATGTACATACGTATATAGATAGATATACAGTGAGATTCCACAGGACATTCACCTGCTTAAGTTCTCATACCAATAGACTTGGCAATACATTAGTACTTTTACAGAGCAGTGTGTCTTTATTTAAACAGACAATTTTTGTCCTCATTGTGTAATTCTGCTCAAGCTATTTAAGATCATTTGCAGCAGCACACACAGTTTACTGATCAAAATCACTCGTCTGCCTTTGTCTTTATTGGTCTCATATTAAATGCAGTCGGACTAAATCCACTTATTTATTTCGAGTGTATATTCCTGAACAAAACTCTGCTTTTGTGTTTTTCAGAAAGCAATCTCCTGAAGTGTTCCCACAGGAACACAAACAATGGCTATCACCGTATTAGTCATCATATTACAGCAAGCAAGCACGACTAGGAGGAAACGCCTCAGATCTCTATTAGCCGGGTAAAATCTTCTCCTGTGTGTAATTGCAATGTTCCGCTTCAAAGGCTCTGACAGGAGAGCTGGTGTAGGGGTGAGATATCCTTAAAATACCAATTAAAGTAGCTGAGGGAAATATGACCCCCACTTCCCTGGGTCACATCTCTATTGCTGAGACTGGGTGTATTGAAAATCTCAGCCTTACCTTTCAGCCATGGTTCAGAGCTTTTATATCAACACCACTACTTCCCTGATTAACTCTCGCTCGCTTAAGGGATTATAATGTCACAACATGGTTTTTTTTTCTTCAGAATTCTCCTCCTACATCTGCATGGAAATGCAGGAGTGTGGTCATTTGATAGGGTCAATAATATTCAAAATGCCATTTTGGTCACTTTGCTGTAAGGGCACTTTTGTTTGTAAGGACCAGGTATTTGATAAAGATGTGTTATTGTAACAAGAAAAAATCGATATGTATTTCTCTGTTAGTTTACTTCTCAAGCTTGATAGAATCCACTGAACCAACAAAGCAGAGTTAAAATACACAGAAAACAATTATTTGCAGTCAGGTTCATGGGAGTAGTTATGCATAAATAAAACTATGTAGGCTACTGTCCCTTACTTGATGGTCAAGTAAGGTTCCAACATGCAAATGAAACTAAATGGGAGCCTTTAATCAGGAAAGCTCAAGCACAGGCAGGAACAGGAAACGGTTAAACTCCCTTCTTGCCACATTTGTCACAGTAGCAGGCCTGATGTTCTCTGGGTTGGTGGCCTGATTTCCATTTGGAGATGAGTCGCTATTTGCCCGTGCTGCCTAGTAACTGTCAGATCTGGAGTGTGATTTATGTAAATCGGCTGGCAGGGGCTTGTGGGTCAGAAGCGATCTGTTGTGAGACCACTGCCGGGCAACTGCACAGCAGAAACAGCAGGATAGAGCTGCGCTATCAGAATCTCCACTAACAATGGCTGAGGACATTATTCTGCACCTTCTAAATGGGATACATCAGACACATGTAACGCAATCACATCCAACCTGTTTTTAAACGAATGTATGCTCGGACCTCTTTGATTACATTTGCAATAGTAATTCCTCTGCATGAAATTGCAACAAACAGTCACACGTTACACAAGGATTAGCTGGTCATTAAATCTCACTGCCAATAATTAATAGTATAATGGAACCTTAGGTCACGACATACTGATAGCAAAGCTTCAGGAGCCAAGAATTTCTTGGAGTGACGCCTGTGCTGACGAAGAACTCGCTGTTTACTCGATCCTCGAGTGCTTATTTGACACCTGGAACGAGAGCGAAAACTGTTTAACCATTCTGCTACTATTTGCTAAGTGAATGCTTCCTTGAAAAAAGAACTACCGAACAGGCCTTTGACCTAAATTGATTGTTTACCTTTTGTTAATCATCTTTTAAGACGAGATAAGCACATACAGATGATGGACCAGTAATTGATTCGCCATTGTATGTAAACAGGCAGAGTATGTTTATTTTTCAAAGAACAAGCCATTCTTTCAAATGCATGTCAAATCAATGAAACCTACAATTCTACACTTACATACTGCAGTGAAGCTTCAAAGAAGTCACAGTTTTTGGAGGGAGGGGGACATGTTGGCTTTGCCTAAGACTGGAAATTCACTGTTTGCAGTTGGGTCTGAATCAGAGTCGCACATTGTTGTGTACATCAGAGCTGTCGTAAGCTTCAAGCCATTCTTATCTCCTCTCTGCAGCATGGCTTACAGTACCTTCATTTGGATCACCGGCTAAACAAAACTGGGTGAAGCAACAGCAGGAATAATTCTGTTTCCTTTTTTTTCCCCCTCTGTGTTGAGAAATGCTACCATTTGACACAGTGAATAATTTATAATAGTTACTTCTTAAAAGCGGCGTGAGAGTCGGTAGGGAATGGATACATCTTAGTCAGAGTGTCCTGGTGCAGTTCCTTATCAGATTAATGATACCAAGATTATGTGTTCAGCAGAGAGACCTCTGCCATAACAATTCGAGGAACTTGTGTAGACATTTTCTTAAACAGAGGCAAAGTATCATGACATAATTAGGGCAGCGCGATCCTTCGTGGCCACACAGGGCCATAGAGTTCAGCTTGGTTTGCCGAGCACAACTTGAAACGGCTCGGCAAGGGTGCACGCTCTGATACTGGTGCAGATGGTCTCAGGGCCATGTGTGCCAATGGGAAATTTAATTGCGCTGCATTTAAAAGTATCTGTTTTAATAGTGGGGTTTCAGGAGTTTCCCGCTGGCACGATTTAATTAGTCTGAATACATTAGACTCCTGTTGGAGCTCTACCTGCCAGGATTGATCACTGGACTGGGACTACACACAAGCCATTTGCATTCGCACTTGTGGTTCCCACACAGTAAAACAGCCAAACACACGCATACACACACTCTCCGCCTCTCTCACACACTCACACACACACTACACAACTTTCCTTTAATGCTGTGATTCTAGCTCCCTTTTGGTCACTCATTCACCACAGTTCACTTATGGCTGTTACTCTGTGTAATTTGCTGAAAAGGGTGTTTTTCTTAAGCAGGCATTGGGGAATCTCTGAGGATAGAAGGGAAAGTAAATGTGGAAAAAAATGCAGTTGACTTTTCAAAGGCAACCTGCTGCCCCCTGCCAGAAAAGCGAAACTGAAGAGGAGGTTTATCTTTCAGCTTTGACAACAATGGGCCTAAGCGTTCTGCCAAAGCAGCACTGGAGCAGCTGAAGAACAAAAAGACAAACAGATCTGTCCTGTCTTGACCTCAGGTTGTTAGAGCAAGTTTGAAAAAGGCAATGGGGGCTTTGTATGTCACTTGAATAAAGTAACAAAACTGAATCAGCAACTCAATATCAAAAAAAAGTTGAAGAAATGTTTAAAATGTAGAACACTTCTTTCCTAGGTGCATTCGGCATAGGCTGGACATTTCCGAGCACTAAATCTTTCATGCTGCAAAACTACTGCAAAAGCAGGTACTTCCATCACAGTGTTGCTGTTATCGCAAAATCCTTGTAACTTGACGTTTCTGTATTTTAAATGATTTAAATCCCCTTGTCTTCTACAATTCACACATGGAGTTATGAGTACTTGTTTGAACTTTATACAAACTTCAGTGCTTTCTCTGCTCAGCATGTCTGATTTTTCAACATATCTGAATTGAGATGGACGGGTTTTCTACAGCTGGTAATAAGTTTCGTTTTTCCAATCAAACTGAAGGCACACTTGAAGGTGGATTTAAATCTAATTCAAATCGGATTTCTGGACATGCAACTCAGTTTGACCTGTCAGATCAGATTTTGAGTGGCTTGTTGTTATTTGGGAGCAGAAGTTCTTGCCATAACGATGTGAAATAAAGAAGTCAGAGCTGCATGTAACATGTTACAACTTTAACCTGTGGAGTTTGCATATACATGCATAATATTTGTTTTTTACTTTGCGCCCTGTAGTTTTACAGTGACTTTTGATTACTGCTAACTGGTCCTCTTGCTCTGTCATAATTTGCTCATATTCTAGAATTTAAAAAGTGCAGTATTGTATTATCATTCAGGTAGTTATAGTCGGTAAAGAATGGTACACTTCAAAGTCTCAGCTTAAAAACTGTAATCAGTGTGCTATGTCCCACTCCTACCCCAATCAGGGTACTCGACCATGCATCATTACTATGGCAGTATCATGATTTTCCACTGTGTTTATAAACAAACAACAAGACGCTACACAAACTACATCATTATGTACATTATCAACATTCATTATAAGCCAAATTAAACTAGCACAGGTCTTGATTACGCTATCATGGTGTCTACTTCAGATGCTGTGACCTTTCATTTACCTCTCGAATACCCTTGGGATTAATGGCATTCGTTCTCCAGTGTTACAAGATCTAACTCTTTGTCTTCATTTACCATAAAAAGCAACATCATCAACAAAAATATGCTGTGAAGATGTGTGATTTGGCTCTCAGCATTCACCTAAAAGAGCTCCAAAGGTCCACTCATTTGCAAACAACACATCACTGTCAGTCTCATAAATTTGCAGTGTTGATCGTAATTACTGCAATGTCATTCACTACTATTTCCACAATAAAGCTCATTCCCCCCATTAAATCCAACCAATTTAAAACCAGATTTGTTTCATTAAAATGGAAGGCAGTTGCTCCAAAGCGCAATACTCCGCTGGTTAAATCGAGTTTTGTGTTTATTTGCTTCATGTCATCTCATTGACAACACAGCTATGATGTGATTTGTGTTCTAATGCCCAAGCCAGCTTCTCTAGAACAACCATCCATACTTGTGCAGTCGTATTAGGGCAAAAAAAGGATTCAGTTTCATACACGGGTGATGTATTCCTCTGAACACGAGCACATGCTGTTCATCATCATCATCTGATCCAGATGTGGAGTGAAGACTCGTGTCCATAACCCTCTTTGATTTCCAAACTGTTACCTGGACATACGGTTCAGTGTAATAGAAGCATTATAGCGCTGCCCTGACAAAACGACCGTGGCCAAGCACTACCTATTCACCTCCCAGTCTCTTATCGCTGTGTGTAGAAAGTACCTGAGTAGCTTTTCTGGATCCGCACCATAGCAGTATCAGTCAGTGAAAAGAGCTGACGGTGGCCTAATTTGGGTTATGAAGTAGAGGGTGAAAAAAAAAAGCTCTGAAAATGAAAGCCTTGCATCATAAGCCTGCAGGCTCAGTTTGGCAGGGACTTCACAGCCGTCAGGACTGCAGAGGCTGAAGTGGCATGTTTTTCCCCCCTGCCTCTATCATGAATTCCTCTGTTTCTGCACCAGAGGCAACCTCTAGCCCCTCCCAGGCATCTTTATGAGCAAAAATGCTTACTGTGACTGGAGTCAAAACATGATTGACCTCTAAAGTGGGATTTCAAGTTGATTGTGCTGCAAATAGGTTCTTGATGTGTCTATCAAAAGCAAACACATACAGCATGTAGCATGACAGACTGGTTACAATGCTTTACATCAATCAGATCTCAGTCTCTAAAACAAAATGCAATTAGCATAATTAGTTGGATTGCTCGTATATTTTCTAATGGATGATTGTAATACATATTAATTCAAATCAAATTTGTACCCCTTTTATTGCTATGCTAAGAACGTAATGAAGTCTTTATCACTTCTACATTAAATAAAATAATTATTATTGCAACCATTGCAACCACAGAAAGGGTAAAATCATTATAGTACATGGTGTTGAATATATTTGATTCATGTGGAAATGATTTACACATTTGAATCAAGCAAATTCAATCCATCACTTTGTACAGACCTACACCAATATTCCAACATCCCGTGCTTGAACACACAATGCTTTGTTAGATTATGCTGCTAGAGCTGCTGGGCTTTGCGTGCTCTGCTCTGTGGCTGAGCAGTGCTGAGGGGTCATGATGAATTGAGATCTTATTCCGATCTGGAATGAAAACAACCTGTATAAAGAATGACGGGACAGTGCTGGGTTTTATGAACAGACATCAATCTTGGAGTGGTAATGGAAAGCAGAGGGGAAGAGTGTGACAGGCACATCATCTTCATCACCCAGAAGCCTGAGAGTGAGTCTGGGGTGCGTGCGTTAGTGAGCCAGCTTGACTTTGAACAGCAGGAGCCTTTCAAAGCCTAATAATAAAAGCAGATGTTCGTCTGTGATCAAGCCAAAAAGGAGTGATGTAACACTTTGCGTTGTGAAGGTGCTCCTTGTAATGCTTCCCATTGGCTCTTAGCAGGCAGTGGGTTGGTGTCAGGGGAGTTGGTCCCAAACTCCATGGTTGAACAGACTGCAGGGAGGAGTCCTCACAACTCAACTCTAATATCAATGCATCACACACAGTTGCTGTGGAAACTTGTTAGAGCTGCAGAGGGAGGACAGTAATCAGAGCGCTCCATAGGGGCAAAATATACACACAAAACCGCTCTGGTTCCTGCAGGTGCTCGCCATTATTTCTAATGTTCAGTATCAATATTGATGTTCAAATACAGTCATGGAATTGTGCTATGAACCCTGCGGCCTTCTCAAATGTGTATTCAACACTGAAAGCAAAATTAGTCCTAATGAATTGCGCTCCACATGAAATACCTTTAGCTGCTGCTCAAACATTTGAAGCTTTTGAAATATATTCCGTGTCTGCATATTTTTATTGTTAAGTTCCAACAATAGAGGGCAATGGTTGATTAATGTCACACTGCTCCATCTTAATTCAGGTCACCATGTTGCGGTTTGCAGGATTTCACAATGTGATGATTAAGTCTTATTAATTTCAATGTCATACTGAGCTGATGTATTTTTACGGATGAACAATGAGAACCCTACCAGACCTCGGGACTACATGGCCTTTAGCAAAACATGAATAAAAGAAAAAATACATCTCATAAACTGACGCATGAGGGGGGAAAAAAAACAGGAAGAGTTTGAATTTAATTGTAGGGAAGTGCTTCTCTGTCTAATCAAGGAGGAATATTAAACCTTGGACTCCCCATAACTCAGCATTTTTATCCTTGTTGTGTTTTGCATGGTGGGGGGGATAATTAAAAACAATAATGAATTAAAATGAACCCTGAGCATCAATTGTTACTCAGTATTTATTTCATTACATAAACAATGCATTAAACAAGCCATTTGAAAATGTCTGGTTTGTCCCATTTGTTTTATTTTGGACGATCCACAGGACAGGAAATGGGTAGTGAGATATATTTACAGACGACTGCTGGAGTACTGAGGGCTGTTTTGTTGTTAGGGAAACCAGGCTGGAGAATTTTAGAAAGCAGCAGTTGCCTCTTAGCCTGATGTCCTTTCCTGTACTGCAGCAGAGTGGGTAATGGATCAGACCTGGGCCCAGGAGACCTGCGTCTGAATCAAACTGTTCAATACGTGCCAACACAGGCTTCTCTCTCTCCAAGAAGCAAACAAGGGACTGAGCTAGAGGCAGGCACCTGATTTGAAGCACTAACCTAGAATATACAGCCATTTTCATGACGAATTTGTAGCCATCATTCCAGGCTGTTCCATTGGATTTCCTATGAATTAGGTCATGAGAAAAGCTTCTACAGTGAACTCTGCATAAACCCCAAGCTAACTGGCAATGATGAAATCTTATTTATGTTCCCTGATACACATTACACAGAGTCACCATATGGGTGTGGTGTTAGCCACATTGATTCAGTCTGTTGTTGTAGAAGGGGTTGCCGTGCTAACATGGCTTTGTCTCCTTGCAGCAGAGCTCTCTTATTCTTCACTGTCCTGTTAAGGCTGCCTGCCAATTAGTCTCAGCCTCCTTTTCTTTCCAGGATGCAAAAATAAAGGAGTTACAAATAATGAAGTGCAAATGTACACAGCAGTATGTCTGCCCTCTTTAGGACTAATTTAAGTCCCTGCTGAATTTGATTAGCGCACTGTGGATTTAAAGCACCTGGGAATTCTGAGCTTTAGGTAATTAATATGGAGGCACTGAAAGCGAATGTTTTATGCTGTTAAAGGTGCTCTCGAAAGGTGCTCAGTTCAGAGCTGAAACATTGTGTTCACACCTGGTCACACTAATGGTATGTACATTAAATTGTAATGTATTAGGGAGTCCCTGACAAACTTAAATTGTAGGAATACTTGTCTTGACATTACAACTCTAGTAGGATCATTTTAACTGTGAATGCTGTATGCCGGAAAACGTACTTGCATAAGAAATTATTGCAGCATTAATGACTGTATTTGTAAACAAACATAAGCTCATAAATGGACCTTTTCCTGGATTTTTCGTCTTATTTTTTCTGTTGAGCAAGGCTGGGTCTACCAAATTTAGTGAGCCCTCTGGGGCCTTGGGTGCCAAAGGGTCTTTAGCAAATACCAGAAATAAACACCTAGTCAGAAAAATGTGTTTTACTGAAAAGCACTCATGGTAACTTTCTATTATATAGGTCTCTCAGGTATGCCCATCACAGGTGTATCCAATAAAATATGATAAAAATATATATTTTTAGGAAGCATCTTTGAAATGAATAAAATTACCTGTGGGTCTTGTCATTATATCAGATTCCTGAAAAAAACCTACCCTTGCCATTCTTGAACATGCGGTTTAGTCAAACGGAATAGTTCCACGCCCACCCTTGTTTTCTTAGCGCTTCAATCACTGCTTGGTATCTATCGGTATCCCGCATTACCACTGTCAAGCATTAACAGCGTGCTGTTCAATCATGGACAGAACAGAGTGTGTTGATTTCTACTTTCCATTTCTGAAGATAAAATAAATGGAAAAATATCAGTGTGTGTTAAAAGATGTTCCTACTTTGTTGTTCTCAATCATTTACATGACAAGGGTGAACATCATTCTGATGTTATGAGTTGCATGAACATACAAAACCAAAACATGCTGTGTCTTTTTTGCCACACAGTATCAAAGGCCTACTACATTTAGCACGGCCCTGTCTGTTGTAATGCTGTTGCCGTCAGTTGAATTACATTCATTGTAATACACAAATGAAAAAGGTTCCGATGGACAAAAATATGCACGCCAGCCTGACCTGATGTTTCAGTGATGGGATTTAGTTTACACTAATCCCTTATTGTACTTTGATACCTTATGTATTATGACATATGGGTTGCAGTGGATGTTCATAACATGTTTGTGCATGTTTCTGGTGAAGGTGTCTCCAGTGCAAGTAGCAGTTTAAAGGGTTTTGGCGCATCAACGTTCAATTATGACATTGGTGTGACATTGGTTTTAAACTGGTTGCTTGACAATCTCACTTTTTCCCTTGTAATAAAATAAGATGTTTTGTTACTGGGCATAAGATAAACAAATGAAAATGGGCTATTTTTTGCATGTTAATTTCCATATATGGAGCATGTCGGAGAGTAAATGGTTTAAGTTTTGAGAATTTATGTTTTCCATTAAACGGACTGTTGAATATGGTTGTGACATCCTCTTCCAAACTGTATTTTGTTATCTATTATTGATATTGTAAAACTAATAAACAATACCTGCACTGTATATTCACAACTGTGGTGTTTCTTACAGCTCCATTTGTATCAAATCCAACAAAATTGGTCTTTTTTATTGGTCTTGTAACAGCTCCAATTTCTGTCTGAGGATGTGTAGCAGTAATAAAGTTTAAAATGCAGCTCGAGTAGAAAATTATATCCCATAACTCTTAAATGACATCATATTGCCAAGACTTAAAATAAGTGTGCATGCAATGTACCCTTTCTTGTTACAACTGCCTTCCATAATTCTCTGTCTGCTGAAACGAGCGACCTTTCATGCACCTCAAGGTTAGAAACTCAAAGCTCACTGTTATGTTAACTTTTTGAAAGCATTTATGATCAAAGTACAGTCTTTTTGTATAACTAATGTGGATTCAAGTCAACTTAGTTCAAATACTTTGTTCTGTTACTCATGTTCACAAACTCAGTCCAGTTCGTGGATGACGATTTGCTACTGTGGCTGGTGAGGGATGATGTGCATAGTGTATGATTATGGGTCTTGTTATCTGTGGGAAATAAATGCATTCGAACCAAAAGGCCAATACAAAAGCGAATAAAACATTTTCTATCACCAATAGTGCCAGCTTTTGAGAGTCATATGTAAATGTGAACATACTAATTAACTTTCATATCTATAAATTAGTGCAGTGTTAACATGGGGGCTAAAATATTCTGCCTTTTGTTGATGCGCATTCAGTAGCGCGATGCTCTTAGCATTAGTTAGTTCATTGGCCATGTGTTCTCTGGAGAGTGTGTTCTGCCCATGCCCTCAGGACGTCCTTGTCTGCAGTGTCGAGTCTCCGCAGCTCTAATCCTGGTGATACATGCGCAACCCGTGACCCGCCTCCGCTTTTGGCCGTCTGCTTGCCATTATTATTGGGAACCTTTAATTGCTCTTGACATTCATTTACCAACTAAGGGTACCTCATTCCCTCGTAGAGTAGTCCTGTCTAAGAGGCTGGATATGGCTGGATGCAGGCAGAGAATGGGGCCCAAGCTTTATAGTTTCATTTGTCACTGTAGGTGGTGCATTACAAGGGACACAGGACACTCTTATCAGACACACGTCATGGGGCGTGGTGAGTGACTGTGGCAGCACTATCATAAATCTTGTCCTCGCCCACACCACTGACTTACCTGTAAGTAGGCACAGATTATTCTGAGACTCAGGGGAATTGAAGAGTCACTCAAATTCCATTTAAACTTTTAAAGCTAAAGGCATGGAAGGTTAAAAATAGACAAGAAATACAGAGGAATTCATCCCTTTTCTTCCTTTTTGTCTAGGTAATGCTTCTATTTTGACCTTGAAACAGGTCAGGAGTATTCCTTTGGTGCTCAGGTAGTTGGCTGGGAATAAAAGTTGACATTACTTTAGTTAACAAGATCGTTATTAACTTCGCAAGTGTTACAACTAAACTCCCTCATCCATAAAGCAAACCATTAACATGCTGCTATTCCTGCTTAAACAGCAAATTGCCTGTTACTGCTAGTCACTTTTGTATACAGACTTTTTGCTCATTACAGAACCATAGAAAGCAACTCAGAAGTCAGTTATTATATTAAAGGACTCATATCTTGAAAACACATGTATTATCTAGCCTTTGTAAAATGAAATTAACTATGTAATTATTTGCTGAAAAAGGCACTATACACAATCTTACAGTCCTTACGGTCAATATATGTAAATTATATACACCCAGAAGCATTTTGAATTGTGATGCCACTGATCTGTCTCTTCAGCCTACAAAACTTTGGCCCCATCCATTCAAGTTGAAGTTCTAAAGAGTGTTTCAATCTGGACTGCTTATTAAATGAGGCACAATACAGAGCAGCCAATCAGAAAAAAATATATTGATATATATCAGTCTTAAAGGAGCAGTAGTAAAAACAACCTGTCACCTCTAAGAAATAGAAAGACAGGTTGAAAAATGGTTGCGTACAAATGAATAATGATTGTTTTTTGGTTCATAAAGGTCATAAGTAAACCTCAGAGAAAGAAAGAAAATACAAGATAAAATGTAGTATATTGACTTTTTTCCTGTTTTCCACAGCCAATAAACTAAAATGTTTTGTGCTGACTCATACCAGCTTTGTGTCTCATAAGTGTGTACTGAAGAATGGTGGGAACAATTGTGTGTGGTGGGCCAGTCAGGCCCAGAGAAACATTTTTTCATCCCAGTCCCACTCTGATTATCACTTTATCACATAATCACATAATACAATCTGTCTTAGTTCTGATTATACAAATATATAGTAAAGACTCATTTTCAGTACCTGCGTAGTAAAGAAAATACATAAAGTAAAAAGGTATTAAGTGAAATAAATTATAAAAACATATATTTGATTAAAGGCAGTTGTAAGCAACACACAGATCAGTGCACACCAGCACAAGGAGGCAATGAACAGGGAACTGAAAAGACTGTTTTTATCAGTGGTCTCTTTGGTTGTCAGTCCAAGAGGATATGCACACCCAATACTGTACCTTATCTTTTGAAATGGTACACATTGTATGGCTTGTATATATTTTTTATATATTATATATATTTTAACTGGAGGTAAAAGCTTTTGCCCCTTCCGAGCACTCACCAAGCACACAGCCTATATTTTCCCAACTCTGTAAATACTACTCACTTCCATGTTTCCTTATGCGTTGATAGACAGCACAATCCATGTACAGCATGTTGTTCTTGGTTCATTACTGAATGTTTCATGCTTTTTAAGTTTTTGGCAGAAATAATAGCTTGCAGATGTGTGTTGTGTGAAATCCCAGGATCCTTCAGAATATGTAAAGGGAATATTTGTAAAGTAATTCTGAATTTTACAGTTCATTGTTCTTTAATTTAAATCACTTTATGTCATTAAAGTTGATTATTCTTTCAGAGTCAAGTAACCAATACTTATAGATTATTAAACAGATGTGACACACTATTGACTATAGAATACATACACATACAACAGCCACAAAATAAAATGGGACATCTTCGGCAATAAGCGAGCAGTAACTGATGTGTTGGAAGCAAGAATATTGGACAAACATAAGGAACAAATTGTGGAGAGATTACACAATATTAGCAAGTGGTTTAATGTTATATAAACGTATATGTGTGTGTGTGTGTGTGTGTGTGTGTGTGTGTGTGTGTGTGTGTGTGTGTACCAACGTTGGTATGATTCAGATAGCACTGTCCATGCCTATTTAATGACCAATGGAATTCAAATATCATATGAAGTTAAGATCTTATTTTCATGCCCACATTTTTCAGATTTCTATGATAAAGCCGGACATTTAGTACAAAGAATAATGAGATTGCTGTCCAAGTTCTGAAACAGTGCCTTAGGAAAACTCTCACATGTAAACATTGCTGCTCCTAAAAATGGGGTAGCCTCTTTATCAGATGAAAACAAAAATGGCAATGTTTTTGTCAAGGATTTACTGTTCAGATGCGTGATCTTGTATAACATACAAACTACAGTACAAGGCAGGGCATAAAGGATGGCGCCAGTTGCTTCTCAAAGTACTTCTTGTTGAGGATGAAATACTACTTACTGCCTTGTGGATATTAAAAATGAAATACAGAGCCATTTGCTGTACAGGGTCAGCCAATACTGTTCTGTTTTTGATTAAAAAAGAGAAGCTCAGAGGATTCCCTGATACTATAATAAAGCAGCATGTCACAAGTCTGATTTCAAGAGTAGTCGTGTGGACAGTGGAAGTGAGCTTTAACCATGCTGTGCTTATCTTTCATCCACTCTGTAAGACTGATTCTCTGGACATCATCAGAAACGGGAGAGACTGCTTTTAAGACAGCTCAAACTGAGGCTTTGATGGAGACAGCAGTCTGTCTCTAGCAGCATCCATTTGAAGAACATGATGTTCCTTCTGTCTGTCTCCCTCACTCTCTTCGCTCACTGTCAGGAGAACATGAATATTATTCTGCAGTGCATTATATACTTAGAGGCAATATATCCAATCTGTTTTGGTATTATAATGATTTCAAGATTTCAATGATTTCAATGATTTCAAACTAAAAATAAAGATCCCAAAAAGGGTTTTGGTTTGCACATATAATTGTTTAGGAACAGTTCAGCAGATATGGAGATTTCAACTTTAACACCACTCGCACATCATTTACAAAACTGTCTCTTTGAAAAATCACCCACTGAAAGTAAAGGTGGGCAAAATTGTTAAAAAGATAACCTCATGACACACGAGATGCCTCTGCATGTATAAATGTGCAAAAACATATAAAAGTACCATTTAAAAGCTGTCAAAAAAAAATGGACGCAATAAATTATTATTTTAAATTGTTATTTTAAATTTGACACACTACCCAGCAATTAATACATTTAAACAAGACCTATTGTGCAGTTTGTTGAAGCAAAGTATCCATCATATGCTCCGAAAACATCCTGTCTCATATTGTGATATATTTCTACCAATAAACAACATCACGTTCTCCATTTCTAATTAAAAGGTTCTTCAGAGAACCAGACGTAGCTTATTATTGGAAGCTTCTTTTTTAAAAGTGCAGGGCCTTTGTTGTGCGGTATCTAGCAAAATGTCATTTTCATCAGTTGAGGTGAAACTAAACGCAACAGAGCTACCTGGGAAACTTGATGCAAGCTGGAGCAGTGCTGTATGGTTTATTCCTGCAGAAAGAGCAAAGACATACACGGTATTTGTATATGCACTAACGGGAACACCAAGACTTCTCCCAGTCGATAAACATTTATGACAAAGTGCAGTCTCCTCTTAGAAAATGCTACTTTCCAGGGCCCGTATGGACCAGCCTCCAGCCTTTCTCAGCTGCATTGTGCCGAACACATTAATCCATCCAATGGGGAGTTATTCTGGGCTGCAGGAGCTACTCTGTCCCCCACTCTCTTTTGCAGAGGTTCAATGGCAGAAAATCCATGGCCTTTCTAAGAGGAGGAATTCCATTAGATAATAGATATGGAATCCATCTCGATTCTCCACCTTATCTTCTCTCAGGGTGAGAAATCAATACAGAAGCTTCAGCTGAACCGCCAACAATAACAATAAATTGATGGCCGAGTGAGAGAGAGGGAGTCTGGGGAACCGCCATAATGGACAAAATACTACACTCCTCATTGGTAATGGCCATAAATTAGGGTGTGTTAATTGTGCATGCAGTCCTCCAAATGGGAGAAGGAAAGCGAAAGGACGGCTAAAGGGATATAATAGAGAAAACTTGTGGACTCGTGTTTCTAAATGATCATGCTCCAAATTGTTTTGATGAGGAACTAAGTGCACTTTTGCGCAGGAGCAGATATTTCCTCTTTGGCTTTCTGGTTGAAAAGACGTGTATGTGTGTGTGTGTGTGTGTGTGTGTGTGTGTGTGTGTGTGTGTGTGTGTGTGTGTGTGTGTGTGTGTGTG
>JBBPDE010000148.1:15015225-15026778 GCA_037974605.1 Nannopetersius ansorgii | reverse complement strand
TGTGTGTGTGTGTGTGTGTGTGTGTGTGTGTGTGTGTGTGTCTGTGTGTGTGTCTGTGTGTGTGTCTGTGTGTGTGTGTGTGTGTGCAGTGGGCTGGGTTTGCTGAGTGTTGTGGTTTCCTGTTGGAACAGTGGAGCTGCCAGGTGTGGTGTTTGCTGTGGCTGTTACCAGGCAACACATTCCTAACAGTGCCGAGAGCCGTGAGCGGACGGGCCGAGGAGATGCCCTCCTTCAAGTTTCCACCCTCCAGTGTCCCATATCAGTCCAGCTTAAGCTCTGATCAGTCCAGTCTCATGCCCAGAGACACAACTGATTTAATACCACACAAGGCATTTTGACTTGTCTTGACTACAACCACTATTTTTTACGACCCCATATCATCCCGGTCCATCGCAGACGTGGGTATCACAGATTTTTTTGACTGAATAATAAATATTTTCCAAGAGCGCTCACACTGGGCTGAGATACTCTAGATCTAGCTGCCATATTGTGCCGCTAGTGCAGATGATTTCTTACAAAACCATTGGCTACCCACAATGAATTTTGTGGTGGGGGTGTCACTTCAGTATTGATCGAAACCAGATTTGAATGCAAGCCGTGGATGAGAAATGAAATAATGTGGTGTACCACACGCGCTCCTCATATCAGGCAGTGTCACAGCGAGTCAGTGTATTTAAGCTAAGCGCTACTTGTTAGGCTGGCCCAGGAGCTTCTACTGAATTTCTCACACAGCCTTTGTACATGTGAAAATGTTAGACAGAGTAAAAATTGCATGTGCCAGATTAACAAATTTGGAGGTTTGTGAAAAATGAAAGTGAGAAAATGAGAACATACTGTATGTGGTAAGTGACACTCATATGAGTCATAAAAAGGAAGTGAAAACAGAACAAAAAAAAGACTTCATATGACAGGAGAATTTCCTCAAAATTTCCACTCCTTTCTGAGGTGTGAAGAGAACTTGCTTTTCTATCCATTGTTAGTTGGTCTGCTGAACACAGAATGACAAAAAAGGGTTCGTTTCAGATGCTGAAATCTGTTGGTAGTTTAAGTTTTGTTCCTCCAGCATATTTACCTGCTTATTTCTTATTTATTGGAGAATAATAAATATTAAGCACCATATTGATGTGCACTATCCATAGATTGTCAGTAAAAGCCAAATAAATATTAAAATGAACATCCCTTTTGGATCCTGGTGATTGCGAGTTACTGCTACAGTAAATCAAAAGCAAAGCAGGTAATACAGCTGATAGTCTGTTGTCATGTACTGTCCCTGTTTCATGTTTTCACATATTTTTCTTTTATTCAAGTGCCCAAGCCACCTGGGCTTACTAAAGGCTCCACTGAGGGCTAGGCATGTCACAAAGAAATTGATTTTTTCAAGCCATATTCCAGGAGCAAAACCTCATACTGTTAGCTGTTTACTCACATTAGCTATAGGCTCAGCACTCACAGAATGTAAGCGTTGTTGGGTGAGAAACATCTAATGATCTGCAAACATAAACAAATAAACATCTGTGATTCATATTTCTCTGTGTACTGGGTTGCTCCACCCAACATACTTCCATGACTGGAAGCGTTCTAATTAATTACGTCACTGGAGTCTTGTGGAGCGTCGTATTGATTTCTGGGGCAGGGCTGGCTTCCTTGTGTCAAAAAACAGCAAGAGGCTGCTGCTTTCATTCAATCTTGATATGACATTACTGACATTACAGCTGTTTTTCTTTAGTGTGACAGTCCAGTGTGCACACAGAACGTATTTCAGAATTCATTATGATATCAACCACGGCACAACTGACCAATTATCTTTCGATATGCTGTGGTCCCTCTGAGTTGAGTGCCTCAGGGCAGGGCTGGAATTCGCCTCATTTATTGCATGTGATGTAAGAAGCAAGAACCAAAGTAGGCATTTGTTGCGAATGCAAGCACATGCCAAAGTTACCACATGTGGCCGAGACAGCTAGCAGAGATTTATTCTTGTGATTAGGAACAGATTTTTTTTTCATTCATTTATTTATTTATTTTGCATTATGAATTTTGAAAAAATGTTGCTTGGACTGACAGTGCTTGCATGGTTGCTAGCTAACTAGCTGTATTCTCCAGCAAACAAAATGACACAAGACACATAACCCCTACCAGCAGGGACGTAACACCCCCCCACACAAACACACACTTTTGTTACATTAAAACGATGTTACACGGGTCAGATTGTATTTGGAATTTGGCTTCCCCATCCCAGAACACCCTTACCTTTGGAAAGCTTGATACACCCCTGCCTACCAGGACCCAGCTAGCATGTTGTTTTAACCTGTCCTGTCAACTAGTGACAAATGTGTCTGTGAGTGTGTGAATGTGTGTGTGAGTCAGTACGCCAATACGAACATTTGTCATTTTCAGGAATAGCAGCAATGAACGATCTAAAATAGTCAGAATATGCAGTGCTCCCATAGGTCTAGTGGAAATATCTGACGGCTCACATAGTTAGATGGGCCTTCTGATCACCTCACCTTGCATGGATTTCACTGCCTTTGGTTAGTCAGTTCTGGGATGATTCTATAAATTTGCACATTACGTTCCGTTCATTTTGCAGATGCTTTTATTCAAAGTGACCAACAATATGAGGAAACTCTTACGTTTCAGAACAGTATGAGAACTAGAGTTGTGTTAAACTCAACAAGAAGATGAGGATTTTCTACTTACCCTAGATGTAGGTGATCAGACAACCCACGTTTGGTGTTTATTTTGACATCCAAATTGTGTTTTTTTGGTGGTAACTGGAGCTAAGAGGCTAACATGATAAACAACAAGACATATATTTTCTGTAAAATGTCTCATTAAGGCAAAGCTTTTGGCATTGGGTGTTGAGAAGTAAAATCTTTGAGATTTCAGGGTTATTACTCTCCAAAGCATATTATACAGTAACTACTTTGGCAATGATGCAAACTAAAGCTGGGCATACTCTATGCGATTTTTGGTCCCTTTTGAGATGATTTTTCACTCGTGCGACCATTTTGGGGATCGCCCAGAAATTTCGCCTTAATCGCGTGTTGTGCATCGTATAGTATACATGGAGTACTGAGAAGCGATTAAAATCTTATAACCATCTCTCGATCAGCAATCACACGGTCGCAAAAAAATCAAACCTGTTCGCCCTTCATGAGGGTATCGCACCTTTGAAGCAGTGGCACGAGCTGATTTAACGCAACCTCTCACACTGCGCATGCGCAAACACATAAATGGAAGTGAAAATGCTCAAACACAGATGGAGCAGCATGGCAGTGCAGCATGTGATCTTGACAAAAGTGATGGAGGTAGAACTTTGGCAAGCTCATCCAAGCCTTTTCGATGTGGCCTCACAAAATTATTGAATAGACATTGCTGCTCAATTGCACTAAGACTATAATAATGTCACTTTTGTACCTCAATGTTGTAGTGTGGTGCAGAACTGTTTGCACAAATTGATGTAAGATTTTTTTGTATTTATTTAAAGAAAGCAAACCATTTTTGTAATTTCCTAGATGTAGATTTATCTAGTCTCTGATCTACCTACACGTGTCGTGTATGGACATACAGTGTGAGCAGTCAGGTCGCATCTGAGCATCGGGCCGTATAGTGTGAGGACATGAATCGTGAGCTATGAAATTCTAACCCCTGCGAGTCGTACAGTTTTAGCAGGAGCTGAATACGTGAATGAAAACATCGTACGGTGTATGGACAGCTTAACAGAGTTGTGGGCAGGTCCTGGATAAAGAGACTTTTTAAAAAATCTATCTTAGCAAAATATAGTGCTGATTCTGTACACAGTGAATGATCATAATATCATGACTATACAAAGAATACTGATGTCTGGACTCCATGTTACTTACTTTTCCAGAGTTTAAATCCTTAAAATTCCAGGTTCATTTAATCCACTTGTTATTATTACAACAATGGACTTCAGTGTGAATAGGAGTTTGCAAATGGGTCCAGGCCGTTTACTCTAACAAATACTCTAACAAATACACTAACAAATACTTGGCAACATACTTGACAACATCTTGGCACAGGTGAGCAATACTGGTCATATGATACTTCAAGAAATGTTCACATTTTTTCTAACTTTTCACAAACTGGACGCTCTGATAAACAATGAGTACAAATGCCATTAATTCAACACTTCACTGCACTAAATCCAATTAAAAGTGCTTACTATGCCTTCTTTGTAATGAAACGAGCAATTGGTCATTGTTCTCTACGCACTGACAATATCTGTGATGTGCTCAGAAAAGCATGTTGTGATGTAATTAATCATAACAATAAATATTGTCATGTTGCGCAGCTCTAAAACATGCACGCTTTTATTGGGCAATATTATACATCTGGTGTATTAATTACTTGTTTAACTCTTGAACCTTTGTTATTCTTATGATGCTTTTGTAAGTATGTTATGTGTTTGCATACTGCACAATATAAGCATTTAATAGAAAACTTGTGATTTAAGGGCAGCTGATGGCCTACTGGTTTGGGTGTTTGCCCTGCAATCAGGAAGTCGTGGGTGTAATTCCCAAGACGGCAAATGCCCTGAGCAAGGTATTGTACCCACACACTGCTCCCCGAGCGCTGTGTTCCTGGCTGCCCACTGCTTCACTTGGTGAATGGGTTAAATATAGAGCAAGAATTTCACACTGTGGTGTGTTCACATATGACAGAATGATCACTTTCATGACGAATGTGGACTCATATGATTTCATTGAGATACCAAGACTGCATTTTGCTTATGTGTGAGTGTGATTCACAGTAACTTTAGGCACTCTCTGTGCATTAAGCTGAGTCACAGACATGCCTTGTAGACTGCCTGTCCAGTTCATTTGGAGATGTCCATCACTCCTGAGCTTTAACCTGTGGCAAAGCAGAGGTTGGGTGATGCCCCTCTACTACACTCTGCTTATTTTACTGGTGCTCAGCCAGCAGATGTCAGTCTTCTCTGTAGTATCAGGGCAAGTTCCCAAATGCCATCTCCCTGGAGGGAGAGTGAAAGGCCCAAGGGTAAAGCAAGGGGTCAGGAGATAAAACTCTCTAGATGAAGTGGGTTCAACAGTAGATACAAGCACTTACAGTTATTTACAGTGGTACTAAGTACATGTTACAAATGAGGGAGCCTCATTTCATCTAAATAATATTACTTGATCGCCATGCAACTTAAAGTAAAGAGATGATAAATTACTAGCAGCAAGCACATTAGAATGAGGTCCCTGCAACGATAGCTGTCACATTCTCAGATGATTTACTTTGTTGGCTGAACTATTTGGTATAGAAAGCTTTGATAAATGCCTTGTTTTTGAATTCCAGGTCAACCCCAGTGGAAACTTGTACCCAGACACACGCTATGCAGGAAATCAAAAGCATAATGCAGCCAGTACATTTAGACCATCTCTCTGTCATCTCTCTGAGCCTTTACACTGCTTATCTTTTATGATGGTGTAAGATCTTAGAGGCAGCCCTGTCTTTCATGTAGCACTGAGCATAGAAGGAAGACCACCCTCTCTAGCAACTGAGCGCGAGTTAATTTCATCCCACACAATGACACAATCTCAGAGGCTGCGTAAGAGTCTATTGTTCATCCCCCTGTCCCCCAGTCTGGTTGGCAGGAGGCATTAGCATCGCTGTCATTGAATCATCAGAGCCTGAGAGCCATCACTCCTTTGAAGGATTAACTTCATTAGCATGTTTTCATGCCACTTGTACACTAATTGCCCAATTGAAGCACCCACTTGTTGTGCTGGTGAAACATGCCTGGACTCCCCAAACTAAAGCAAGCACCTTCTGTCTTAGAGGACTCATGATGCATGTGCTTTCTTCTGACCTCCTTGTAAGTGAGGTGAACCAATGAAACCTTTAGAAATGTTCAAAACTGAGTGAGGCAGTCAGACCTGTCTGGCTTGCCTCGATTCACTTCTGTTGATATTTTTGCCACAACCAGTAAATCCTGAGAAAAACACAACAGATTCTAACCAATATTTGCTTTTTCAAAAGTTTATATAGTTACAAATCAATTGTTTCCACTTATCTCTAAAAAGTAACTTTACAGGAGTAGGAAAAACACTCTTAGCTTAATGTAAGCTTAATGTAACAAGATCTTTTCTAGGTTTTAGACCATTGCACTATTGGTCCATGCTCAAGACATTTTGAATGACAAACAGCATGTTGTTAAACGCTAATAAGATAAAAATGATAAAGATATAAGGTTTTGCGCCAACATCAATAATGCACCAACAAAGAAGTCTTAAACTGAGGCTTAATTGTCTGCTGGCATCATGCTACCAACATGATGTCATGCCCAGAAAAGTATTCTCAGTCTCAACCTGTCTGTTCATGTCAGCGCTCCAGTAATATGATCCATATCCAAAGGCTCTGAGAAAATGCTGGTCATTCTCAGACAAGGCTTTTATTTAATTCATAGGGAGGAGATTTGGGCTCTCAGCACTGCAGCTATTCCTCAGCTATAACAAACGAGAGTATTCATGAATTCATGTGAATATTATGCACGGGGAATAGCACAGGCACTAGATACAGACACACTTTCCACTTGTTTTTATGTTTGGTCTTATCTCCTGTTGTTGCTGTTTGATAAGATCTTTTTCTTCATGTGTTTTTTTTTCATAGTCCTTTTTTCAGGCTTTTATATGATATCCTGTTTTCTGCTCCTAGATTTTCAGGAGGCAGCAATAATGGTTTCACGGCTTAGCTCTCAGTAAGCGAACTGGCCAACAAGTGGGATTTGCCTTTTGAAATGGGTATCTAACAAGGCAGTAGTTAAAAATACCAGAGTGACTCTGCGTCTTTCACATGCAGGCTGGATGGTGACTGAAAATCACAGTATTTTACTATACATGCAATTGTTTATCTACCAAATTCTTTTTGGAAATATCAAAGGCCTGCTGGGAATTATGCTCCCAGAGAGAAATCTGACAGATTAGCAAAATCCCCGAGTTGAGGTCTGACAGATGTAAAAGGCTGTGCAGATCAATGCAAACCTGTTTGCAGCAGCATAGCAATAATTTGATTATTGTCATTCTAAATAATACAAGACACCTTCAGAGGCACACCACTGCTGAATATCCTGAATATCCTTTCTCGGATATTCTTACACATTTTCTGAGAAGGGACTGAAATGCCTTAGGAAATCCGAATTTTTAGATGTCCCTTTTCAGCCGCAAGGAATTAAGTCCATGTTCTGTCAGAATCAAAATAACGGTGTTCAGTTGAGGCAAATAAATTTATGATGACCATTAATTCAGCATGTCAGCCTTCATATTTCATATTTATGTGTACTAGGTCAATAGTGAAAAGTGCCTGGACATAAGTTAGATTCTACAGCAACATGATTATGTCAAGAGTAGATGGCAATAAGTTACTACATTTATTACTACTATATTTGTAATATAAATGTTTGGTACATAAACCCACATTCATATTATAGATAGGCTTTAGGGAGAATAAAAGCATACAAGAAAAATGGTAATAAATGGGCCTTTAGACTCATTTTATTGGGCAGTTGGTGGCCTAGTGGTTAGGGCATTTGCCCTGCGACCAGAAAGTCCGGGTTCGATTCCCAAGATCGCCAGGCTCCTCTGAGGTACCCTGAGCAAGGTACCGTCCCCACACACTACTCCCTGGGCGCTGTGTTCCTGGCTGCCCCCTGCTTCACTTGGTGAATGGGTTAAATGCAGAGGAAGAGTTTCGTGCTGTTCACACTTAGTGCTGTGCTGTGGTGTGTTCACATATGACAAATGGTCACTATTGCTTTAGAGATTCTGCATCACTGTTAGGAGCGACTGCACCTGTATCTGTTTTTCTGATGGGTTTTTATTACCTTCTAGGAGAAGGCAATAGGTGAGCCCTTTCGGGATCTGTTCCACAGAAGAGCTGCTGAAGAAATAATGTTGGCTTTGCATTGCAGCTTAATGCATATGGGACTGCAAAGTCACAATGCTGACCCCTGTCCAACACTGAAAGTGCAAACAGTGGGAGCATGAGCATCAGATCTGAACCATGGACATTTACATTTATATTTACATATATATTTACATAACCAGCATAACATACATGGGTACATTTTAGTCCACCGGAAAACATGGGCCTCGCACTAGTAAGCCTGGGCTTAAAATTAAGAGACTAAGACTGTATCAGAGATGGAGTTAGTACTCCACCAGGGCCCTATCATTACAGTCAGGGAGCAGTGGAAGTTGCAGACCACCTTGGAGGAATGGAAAAAGGTAGTCTGGTCTGAAGATAGCTTTCTTTTACCTCATGTGGATGGTTGGGTGCATATGCATTAGATGCCACCAGGATGCTCTGTGAGAAGAAGGGAGGATGGGACAGTCCCATGCTCTGGGCAGCGTTCTGCTGGGTAACTTTTGGTCCTGTCATTCATGTGGCTATGTTGATGCTAAGTGTTGGAGACTAAGTACGCTGCTTCGTGGCAAGGATATTCCCTCTTTCGGCCTCTTTCAAATAATGTCAAATAATGTGCTCTGCCACAACGCAAAAACTGATCAGGAAAGTTTTGAGGAACACTTAGTGAAGTCCATGCCCTCAGCTGTTATCCTGGCATAACGTGGAAGTGCACAATGTTTGACAGGTGGAAGGTGTGAAGGTGTGTTTGTCTGTGTATATCTAAATAGAGGCTGTAAAATAAAGTAACACTGATCATTTAAGGGGTTAAGAGGAACACTTTTAATGTCATTTATATAACAAATCATAATAAATCAGTTGATGCATCTGGGCTGAACTCAATTTACTCTTAGTTAGGGATGAGATGGGAAAATAAATAAGCTCCAATCTTAGTTCTTCATTAAGAAGTTCAAAATGGACCTTAACTCGCAGCCCCCTCCAATACACATACACACACACACACACACACACACACACACACACACACACACACACACACACACACACACACACTTGCTAACTCTCCCTCCCCCTCTCTCCTCCTTCGTGCATGGCCTGAGGGAGCAGTTAGCTCTCTCAGTGCTCTTGCTCTATTGTGAGCACACATTGATTGCCTCTACCCTCTCCAAAGCCAGCCGAGCCAGTCAGCATGGGGCACAGGCTGTCTGCTTTATCTACCACCGCTCACATTTTTCACTGAAATAAAAGAGGGAGAGAGAGTCTCCAAGAGAGTTCCTCTTCCACTCGTGCAAATAGTTGGCCAGATGCATCTCTCTCTCTCTCTCCCTCTCCCTCTCCCTCTTTCTCTTTTCTCTCTCTCGCCTCTACTTTCAGTGGCTGGGCTGTGCTCCAAAGAGGATCAATAGTGTACTTAAACGGATTTCTCTTGTGTCTTGTTGTCAAATACATTGCGCACCTCTGCCTTTCTGTGAGGGCTAATCTTTGTACAGTTCTGCAACACCTCGCCCAGTGCCCACCTGATCGTCCCGTCATCTGCATTTCTTACCCTACTTTGATACACATTTTCATAATATTGTCTTATCCTACCTCATTAAAGGAGGTTTACCAGAGGAGCCTATATTTCCTTGTCAGAGGTCTGCAAGGGCGATAGAGCAGTGTGTAGAGCAGATAGGAGCTGTAAATAATCTGTGAAAGCCTGGCCTGTGTGTGAAAGCTTATGTCAGCAGAACTGAAACTCTCCTTCCATCATGTAGCATTGAAGCCCCAGCAGCATCAATCATTTTCGCTGTGATTGTCAGGGAATTAGCTGAACTGAGATGCACTGTATTGGTCCGGTCTAACTCACCCCAGGCCGAAACACAACTTAGCGTGGCGAAACCTGAATGCACTGTGCAAGTGACTTTTTAAAAATTGACTGTGGACACAAGGGCAAAAAGCCCAAAAAAACAATGGATAACATTCGACATAGGGACAGGGCCATTAGGAAACCAATGAACAGCAGCTGTATGTAAAATAAATCAAACAACTGTACGCATTACATTTTCTAGCTCCAATAATAATAAATTAAGTTATTCTCTATCATTTGATGTATGGCATTTATGCATTTTCTAAAGCATGTAATCTGAACATTAAGTTCCACCCCTAGTCCTCACATCTGTGTATATGTGTAAAATTATACAGCGATTCAGTCAAGCTGAAGTCACTCCACCTATAGTCCATCCATCTTCTTGGCAGCCATCTGGACGTATTGTTTCAGAACGCCAGAGTTGAGGGCTTACCCATGAACACCGGGAGTTTGTGCAACAACTGGCTTTGAACTGAAGTGTGCTGTTCATTGACTGCTTGTGTTTTCTTCCACCCAGACATGATGAACCCTGGCGACTTTCACCGACTTCACAAAACCATGATTAATGGTCCATAGCACAGGACATTATGAGCGGCCTGAAAGGTATATGACAATAGACGCTGGGTAGCTCACCATAACCAAAGCCATGCTTTGATACTGATGTTACATAGACTTTTCCCTCTGTGCAAAATCTCAATCTTCGTCTGTGTGAATTCTATCTAGAACTTCAGCATCTGCTAAATTACTTTCACGGCTGCTGACCAAACTCTTTAAGGATCACATCTCAATGATCTGGAGACATTTCTAATATATTTATTTTGACAGTGAACATAATCAAAACATCAAAATATAGCATTTTCATGTCGGGGTGGGGTGGGTTGGCGGTGGGGGTGGGGTGTTGGTGTAGATGGATCAGATAAAGCAGTGTTTTGACATTGACTGCGCCACCTTTCTCTTGTCGTTTGGAACATCACCATCTTCTAAGAACAGGACAGAAATAAAAATGAATGAGGGCCTGAGACCAATGATGTCATCTGCCAGATTTATCCCTGCCAACTTAGATAACTGTACAGGAGCTAGTGTCCTTGAGACAGAGTGCTCAGAGAAAAGGCCCTATGCATTAGTGTCAAAAGCCTTGCAGTGGAAAAGCTAAGGACACTGTTCAGAAGACACGGCTAATGTTTCTTTGGAAAGCGCCGGGCAGATCTTGAAGAAACATAGTGAAAAGGAAACCCAGAGAAAAAAAGAACAGACATTCGGGTTAAACCCTCATAAACACACAAAGCCAAAGTAGTTCTTATAACTCCAGCAGACTGGAGAGAATGTTTTACACACAGAAATAGCCAGAATTGCAGTATTATGGACCACAAATGAATGCTTCAAAATTGGGAAAGAAAGGTGTTGCGTTCCAATTTTTAGCAATAATAGTGATCAATTAAAAATGTATTTTTCATGACCTACATGTTCCACTGTCCTATGTTCCATATATTTGGATATGCAATATTACAAATAACGTTTTTCATTAATAAATGGTTCAAAATAAGAAAACAAAGGTGTTTATTTCCCATTTTAGTGAATGTTTACTAAACGAGAATGTAAACAAGACTGCTTAGAAAAGTCATAATAATACCGATCAATTAAAAAATTTAGTATTCATATCCTATGCACTGCATGCTCTACTGTCCTTTTTTCCATATATGTGAACATACAATAATATTCAAATATTTTTTTCATAATTCGTTGTTCAAAATAGGGGAACAAGTGTGTTTATTTCCATTTTTTGTGAATGTTTACTAATTAACCATATAAATAAAACT
>JBBPDE010000148.1:14970204-15015125 GCA_037974605.1 Nannopetersius ansorgii | reverse complement strand
TTGTTCAAAATAGGGGAACAAGTGTGTTTATTTCCATTTTTTGTGAATGTTTACTAATTAACCATATAAATAAAACTTCTTTGAAAAGTCATAATAGCGACCAATTGAAAAAGGTAGTATTCATAACCTTTGAGCAGCATTCTCTACTGTCCTATATTCTTTATATTTGAATATACAGTATTGTAAACTATTTTAATCCGTTATGCGTTCATGCCATCATTTCCACATGTAATGCACGAGAAGCTTTTTTCCTACACCCACTCCATGAGGCGCAATGGAAAGCTTGTGCAGTGGTGGTGGCCAGACTCAATGTCAGCATGTGCAATGAGTGATTCTATCTGATGCACTCCTAGAGACTCGGAACTGCGTGGCCTCCCCCCTGGGCAGTTCAGTCGTGCAGTACTGGAGCAGGAGGAGCAGGAGGAGGAGGAGGAGAAGGAGGAGGAGGCTTGTGTGTCTCGGCACTGCTGGGAGACTCATTGTTCCCTGACGTCACCGCCAGGCCTCTGCTGCTCTCCAACATGTCTTTGTTATTCAGAGCTCCAGCGCCGAGCGGCCACTCGCAAAATACGGAGCGAAAGGCATTCCCTCCATCTGTGGGGGCCGACAGAAAGAAGGGCAGACGGGATTTGCTGCCCGCGAAGCGATCGTGCATGTGTGTGTGTGCGCGCGTGTGTGTGACAAGATAAAATGTGTCACTATGAATAGCAATCTGTCAGCGCGCGCAGCCTCATATAGTAATTACGGTCTTAATAAACGTCCTTCTTTGCGCCTTCCTTTTTTCCCTTTCCTTTACGCACATCCATAGATAATCAATTATTATAATCCCTTCCCATTCTAAAAATCTGATTTCAATTTGCAGTCTACCGTGATTATAAATGTAACAGTAGTAATAGTAATAATGAGTCCTGCCTTCATTGTTATATGTTTTTGTTTACCAAAACAAAAGATATCTTAAAATGCGCCTTTTGACATGAAGCCATAAAAAAACTACAAAACGAAAAGAGCGTGTAAATCCGGTCCGGTGGTCCAGGCTGGTGCTCTGGCCGGTGCAGGCAGCGCGACTCTGGGACACATTTTGTCAGCAGCCGGCAGCATGGCTCTGGTAATAGAATAGCCCGTGTAATTTGACACTTCAACTTGCCGTGCGCTACGTTAGTTGATTCAGGCAGTCACACTGTGGCCGAACGCAAAGAGCCCCCCCCCCCCCACACACACACACACACACATTCAGTGTTTGTGAAGTACGGGAGAAAAATAGCACGCGTCTTCAGCTCGGGAGGATATTTTGTTTCCAGCCCCGTTGCTTTGGACTGGATCTGAAAGTAAGTTCCGAATCCCTTTTTTCCCCTCCCGCCACCTCATGGCTGGAGAGCTTTGTGTGTGTGTGTGTGTGTGTGTGTGTGTGTTCTTTGCATTGAACGTGTTTGTAGCCTGTGCGCTAGCTCCGACCTCGGCTAACAATGGAGCAGTCACTAAAAGAAGCAGAGAAGTAGCTCCTCTCCTTCGGAGCACCGGGACCGTGTTTTGCGCTCCGACAACAATCGGGTAGCTTGTGGGCTTCGCCTCGGAGTTTAACACCGTCTTGGAAGGTAAAACAACAGCCCGCGATTGAAGACGAGTGTGTGAGTGTGTGTGTATGTGTGTGTGTATATGTATGCGTTTGGGGATACTTAGTAGCGAGGAACGCGGAATTTGTTTTCTAATGTGGTCCGTGCGCCACGGCGTTGTTCCTGCTCCCCGCGTTAGGAGCACGGTGCGCTGTGTGGCGCTCATTGTTCCGCCCGCTGTCAGATACTCAGCTCCGGGGTGCTGTGTCCTCACCCTCGCGGTGTGGAGAGATGTGACTTCAGTAGCCATGCTCATTTTCATCCGAAGTTAGAGGCTTAATTTGTGCCTCGACAACTCTCAACTCATAACCAGCTTTTAAAGAGGCATGTGAGGGGCGAGTGTGGCTCTGCAGTAGCCCAGTCTCGCTCGGGGTGGCAGCGGGGAGAGAAGTTGGGAGGCTCGGTCTCAGAAGCCGAGAGTTCTCGGTCCATGCTGCATTTCAGCAGCTCTTGAATTGTTCTTTTGCGGGAACCGCTTTGGGAGAAAATAACAGCCTTTCCTCCCTCCATTCCAGCCAGACATGACTTTTACCACTGGAAGACGAGAGACGAGGAGTAGGCGAGGGCTGCTGCTGGCCTGAAGCAGCTTCTTCTCAGGGAGTCGAGGTCCAGACCCTGTAAGTCTGAGTAATAAATCTCTCGACTACAATAAGAAAGGAGAGCCGAATGCGTGCTGTTTGGTGTAATAACGCTGTTATGCACTGCGCTCTTCTGCCATTGTGCCATTTTAGCTGGTTGTGAAAGTTTACACTTTCATTCAGAAATTGTTTGGTTTCATTCACTGCTGTGTCGTGCTGTAATCTAGGGGCTGCTGCTCTTTGCGCTTGCTTTTTTTTGCTGTCTGGTGACAACTGTTTGAGCACTTCTCAGGCACTGTATAATCTTAGACAGTGTTTACACGGCTGTGGGGAGACTGATAATGTAAAAGCTTCCTTTCTCTTCAGAGTGAATTGCCTTTGGTGCAAAGGTGAAAGATAATTTGGAGCTCCTAGAGGCCAGGGCCCTTCTGCTTAGAGGAACTATGTTTTAGTCCTGCATCTCTCTTCAGAGATATAGAAATATACTTAATGTGCAAGAGCAGTCCACCGAGGAAAAAGAAAGGAGCAGAAGTTTTTTTTGTTGTTGTTTTATTTATTTATTAAATGTCAGCAGTAGTTAGTGCCAAGCTGCTTTCATGTCTTCTTTGACTCTCCTCTATCAGCTTAGATTTCAAAACTGCTCAGCAAAGTGATGTCCTCATGTCAGTAGCCTAATTCGTGTGAGTCAGGAATAGAGAATGTGTCTGGGAGAGGAGTTTATTTTACTCGCTACTCCAGACAGGGGCCCCAGGTCGAGGATCAGCTTTACCAAGGGGGCAGGAGCTCTACCGCCCTGGTCGTGCCGTTCTCATGTAAGGACACAGAGACCATGAGGCATGTGGAAAAGGACACCTAAAACTGGCAGCATTGTTGTTGAGGGCCTGGTTGTATGGATAATGCGAAATGAGATAATAATGGAATCACTGGGTGTGTTGCATGTGGACATTGCTTTGGCCATCTTTTAGCCCAGAGGAGTTTTATTGGTCTTAAGTACCTGGATGGAAGTAGTAATACTCTTATGAGTCTCTATACAGGAGCCATCCATTTATTTATAATAGGTTTGGGCAGGGAACTAGTGATTGCTATATGTGTATATACAAACGTATATATATATATATATATATATATGTATGTATGTATATATATATATGCATGGTTACACAGTGGTAACTGCATAGTAATAGCATAATTCATGAGTACCATCTTTGCCAACTAAGAATCATAATGTACTAAGGAACATAATTCAAGCTAAGAAAGTGTCAAACCTCCTGATTTGATCTGAGATTTGATATCTTGTACTGATCTATAGTGTGAAGCCAGAGTGAATGTGTTGTCTGCTTCTTCGTCTCATGTTAGGTATTCCTTTGATGCTGTTCTCTTTATTGCCTGTAGTAACATTGTCCTCACAGTCAGAGTTCTGTTTAAAAGCGTCCGAGCAGCAATCAGTGTTTTGGCGGGTTGACATTTAACTGTTAGTGCACTATTGTGAGGAGTTGTGAAATACTTGGCCCACGTTTGTTCACAGCCTTCTCGTCACCAGCTGCACACACCCACTCTCGAACATAAGTCAGGCTTTGTGCCTGTGTCCACGTGCCTCACTGTGGATCTGCACAGCAGTGTTTGTTTATTACAACATGTAAAGTCAGCTGCACTGATTAACCTGCTGATTATTTCTCACATGTGACATAGAGCTTTCTCACAATTAGTGTCAAATGAATAGCATTAGGATGACAGCCCTCTCATAAACATGGATTTAATCTTATCGCAAGCTATAACAAAGGTGATACGATATTATTTCTCACTTGTAGCTCATTGAAACAAGCAGTAAAGTTCCTTTGACAGCACAGATTCTAAACTCTCGAACTGTACCACATTTGTGTTCATATTTGTTTTATTAAATGAATTTTATGAGATATGTATACAACATTGTTGTACAGAAAAGTATCATATACTATATAGTATATAATATTGTTAAATAGAGACAATGTTTTAAATCTGATATTGTCATGCATTGTGTTTTGTTTTTGCTCATTGTATTTTTGGAGTTTTTGTTTCAGTCATTTTAGTCATGGTCATTTCCACCCGCTGGCTAGGACAAAGGCAAGCATGTACTTCCTCAGAGGCACATGAAGCATCACTTCATCTTTCTGAACTGCTGCTCATATAAAGTTATTAGAGAGCTAATTCTGTTATGCAATAACAGACGCCCATGTTTGGGGGAGAGGGAGGGTCATCCAGAGAATGCAAGGCTACTTATAACCTCCTGAGTGCCTGGCCACCCTCAGGATGATTAGGCTGAAGTTTAGGCAGTTATTTTTGTCATATTTGTTACATGACAAAACAAATGGAAGTGCAGACATGAGTCCAATACAGAATCTAAAAGTAATTTGTTGTGTAAGCCAGCATAATAATTATATAATTACAAAATGATCTCTGACTAGTACAGCAAAATGAAACTAACAACTCTTGACTTCTAATGTTCAACACACTTTTGTATCACTGAATATCTTCACATCCCAAAAGAACAATTCAATTAAACAGCAGCTCTAACCGCTTCAGTGGCTCTTGGAATCAGGTCCTATCCAACTCACACGAACATTGTACTGGTGCATAGTTCATGACCTTGTTAAAGAAAGAAAGAAAAAGACTGAAGTTTCTTGGCTGCTTTTTATCAAGCGTATCTGGGAAGAGCATGGTGGGGGGCCTACTCTAGTTTGTGTCCCCATAAGAGTGGCTTGTTGAAAGCTGCCTCCAGCTATCAGCCTGACAATGTGACCATAGAGGCATTAGGATGTGATGTGCAAAGCATTAGCTAGCTTGTGCCATTCTAAGTGCTTCGCCCTCAGATAGGGACTTCCAGGCCCGCGCTGTCACAGGCTCATGCATGTTTGATTTGACGCTCTTTGAAAAATGAACGCAGAAGATGTCACAATGACTGTATCCCATTTCTGTCAGCAAAAGAGCAAGGACCCTGAATCATAAACGACACCCAGCCACTCCGGCACAATATGTGTGCTTGAAACTTGGCACTGGAGGACAAAATGTTCCTGCTGCACTCAAGATTTTGCTTGATCACAAGTAATTACCTTCACTTTTTGGGGCCGACTGAAGCTCGCTGTGCTTTGAAGTCTGACTGCTGTGTGTCTAGCAAATCCAGCTCAAGTAAAGCAAACATATTGTCCTCAAACTGTTTTCTTTTGCACTATGGCAAATTAGCCCTCGTTCGCTGAGCCATGTTCCCCATGTCAAACTGTTGGGCCTGTTGCTCCATTCAAACTCACTTAACAAACAGCTGTGAGTTGGTGATCATGCTCAGGGGAGTCAAGTACTCTGGCTTAAAGAAGCCCTATATTCTGAGAGGTTAGCTTGAGACCAGCTTTTCATTCAGAGAGGCACAAAAGCTGTCAGTGATTGACTTCTGCTTAATGTTGATTGCTCTTGATTGCAACATGTCATCTCCCATTGTGCAACATGCACAACATTGATTTAAGGCATAATGCAGGTCACTGAGTGATTTGTAGGTCTTCTGCAACTCCAGAAAAGTTCAGGGACACCTTTGGTAGCTGGCTCAGCATATCTGTCTGTGTCTGAGAGTGCTAGATTTCCTTCAACACCACTGTTAAATCTAGTTGGTCTACCTCTTTATTTTGTCTTTAGTCAATAAAAAATGTCTGTCTTACCTAATCCTGATATTACAGTGGCTTCCCTTTTAAGTGACTGTTTTCCTTTTAGCTGTCCAAAATCTGTTTAGGAAAATGTTCAAGTGGAAAGTGAAGAAAAATCCATAATTGCGTGTTTGTGACCCTAAGTGTAAGTTTCCACACTTAACCCAATCCCATAATCACTTAAGACAACTATAAAGTGTAATATAATGTATGATGTATAATAGAATCTTTACACATAATTGTGTTCTGTGATCTTTCTGTGGCTTTTCGCATTGGTTCACAGTTATTTCTGTACTATTTTTCAAACATTCTGTTTCATATGTTCCAAATTTAATGTGACATGATTTTTTACTATTACTGTTTTTTTGTTTATATCTAAACAACTGGAACAGCAATTACTCTCAGTAGCATAAGCATCAGGGCTTCATTTCCATTGCAGCCATATGGCTAATTTTTGATGATAGCTGTGTGGTACCATAGCGCTCATGTCCCAGTGTGAGTAAAGCTTGATAGTTTGGCTAATGAAAGTCAGTGCTGTGCCAATTTGAACATGATTCTTTGTGCGTTATTTATTTATTTATTTGTTGGCTCTGCATGCCAGGCTGATTGAAGCACCTTTTTACATTGTTTTTGGCACTAAGTGAAGTTCTAATAGTAGGTTAACGGAACAATAATCTATGGCTAACACTCTGTTTATTTATTAGATGAATTTCATTAAAATGACAACAACAGCCTGGTCACTTTGCGATTTTAACTTAGTGTTGCTTTACTCCTTAGACAGTCAGTTTGATGGTAGCATCGTTCATAGGTAATGTTTAGGGAAAAGACAAAACCATCCTTACTCTTCCATGGGCCTTGGAATTTTTTGAAGTAGGCAGTGTGTTTCCAGAAATCCTACTCAGATGTGAAAATATATGTGAAAAATATTGCCACTCAGTATTGGGTTTTTTAACAAGTGTTACATCGGTATGCATTTATTCATGCAGTGCACAAAAGCACCGACTGCTACTCATACATCTCCATTCATTTGATGTATTGAAATATTGCAATGCATTCCATCATGTGGAAACCCTGGACTCTGTCAGCGTGTCTGAGCTGTCTGTCTGTGTCTGAGAGTGCTAGATTTCCTTCAACACCACTGTGAGGGAGGTACAATTACATCCAGCGTGGCCTCAAGGGATTCATACTTTCCTCTTCTCTGACAAAGCAAATTAACTGGAATGGACTGAGAATGTTTATTGTTCCCCATCTGAATTCAGAAGAATTCACATTTTAAGACAGAAAACGGAACACACTCGCCACCCTGGCGCAGGCATTTGCACAAGGTGAGGCGAAATGAAAGCAGTCACGCGGCGTCACATAAACGTGACAAATGGATTCTGGTAAATGAAATTCAGACCACATCCAATACGAAATCATTTCTGCTTCACAGCAAAAAGAGGAGAGAATTTTCGGTTGAAACAATAACAGAAACGTTGCATTTCAGATTCACGTTTGTTGTTATTAACTTCAGAAAGGGAGGCAAAGAGGGAGAGCCAGTTTCATCTGCGAACACACCTCTTGCACCACAAATGCATTTCATGCATCACAGCCTCCGTGCAGAGCTCATGAGGTGACAGCTGTAAGCAACAGAAAGACATTCATGGAGTTCTAGTGCAGTCTCAGTGGCAGATAGAGCATGATAAATCCAGAGATGTGTGTGTGTGTCTGTGCTTCAGTGTGTTTGTGTGTGTGTGTGTGTGTGTGTGTGTGTCTGTGCTTCAGTGTGTTTGTATGTGTGTTTGTGTGTGTCTGTGTCTGTGTCCGAGCTCAAATTGCCATGCAACTGCAAGCACCACTTCCCAGGTAAGTGCTGGATCCCTTGACTCTTAATGACTGCTCTATAAGCCGGGCTTTGGGTGCCCACTCAGTGCCCTCCCCTCTCGTTCACCCTGCCAGTGCAGCCAGACTTCTTCACACTCTTATAAGCTCATGTCTTTTCATTTCTCAGCCTGGGCTTTCCAGATAAAGAGCCACATTTGGAACCCCAGTGTGAAAATATCATAAAATGGAATGTCTGGCGAAGCATTTTTTTTTTTTACGCTGAGCTGAAGTGGAGCCGTGGGCTGATCTAATGCCGAATAGATTTTATGATCTCCCAGTTTTTCGATTTTTATTCATGCATATGGGAAAAGAGTGACATCTATGCTTAGTCACCTTTTTTTAACCGGATTTTATGTGTTTAGCAGCGGGCCAAGTTCCAACAGAGAGGGTTTCTTACTCTTATGCAGCAGTCGGTGGCACCAGTCTGGTTGCATGCAGCCTGTCACTCTCTTCCAGCTGCAAACAGACACACGATTGTCACTCGGCGGCAGAGGAGCGCTGTCCCGTCTCCCATAGTGAACACAACCAGTCGTGTTTTTGACGAGTCGTGACAATAACCTTTATAAAAAAAATACATACATATTCAAAGCTATACCCCAGAGGTGTGCAAGCTGTGCACTTGGGGCAGTACTTTTCTCTATGTGCAGTCTACCAGAGCATGCCTCTGGTATTTGTGCACAAACGCCTGTGTAATACACAGTCAATTACAGTCAGTTTACTTGTTTTATTGATTTTCTAAGTGACAGAAGTGAAAGTAAGTACACATCCTCGAGAGAAAAACTTCAAAATAGCATTTCCCTGCAAATGGTAGGCTGCTGGTTTTGTTTATTTGCTGGATTTAAGGGTAACATATTTACAAAAACAAAAAAACAAATTGTGCACACTTTTTTGTGTTCCATTTTTACAGCAAATAAGCAATAATTGTGCATGAAAATGTTCAGGTGTGTGTTCCTGGGACAGGATGTGAGTGGGAATATGCAAGATTTTACATTTGACTATATATTAGTGTCCATTGACTGTAGTTGGCGGTCAAGACAGACTAACGTATGGCAGTGGGCTGTTGGAAGTGTATTTGTTTTTGCAACAAACGATATGACAGTTCAAATAAGCTAATAACTAACTTGCTTATTAGATGAAATGCTGAAGTTTGGCTACCCTGGTCAAACTGCATGTTTTTTTATTGATAATTTTAGGTGAAAATAAGTACATATGCTCTACAGAGACACTATTGAATGTATAATTACTGTACACTTGCAAAATGTAACTGATTTGGAAAAAAGAACAACACGCAAGATGTGCCGTGTGCAATAATATTCAGTTATTTTCACAAATATATAATGTGACTGGGGGCATTCAAGCGCCCCAGTGGGGTGTTTTGCCCACGATTACAACACAAGCAAAACACTTTAGCTCTTTAGCACAAGCTGTTTGCGGTTATAGGCCTAATTCACAATGTTAGTTGCCATCGCCACAGAGCTCGCAATGTAAGCAAGAGCGTAAAAGAGTGTAAAGTACTGAATTTATCACATGTCCTCGAGCAAAGCAAATTACATTTACTAATGCAAGAATATGCTCATTGCACTTAGGACCTCGATGAGTTTTAATACCCACAGAACAAATTGGGGATTTGACACATTTAGAAGTGTTTTCATTAACACGTTTTCAGAGTATCTACTGCGGTTCTGAGTGCTCAGTGCTGGGTCATTTGGAGAGTGTTCCATTATGCTCTATCTCGCACACGGTATGCCTCTGGTATTAGTGGTTAAAATATTTAACAATGACACCGTTCACATGCAACGTTTGAGAAGATGGAAGAGTTTAAAAATTCAGTGGCATCTGCAAAGTTCGTGGCTATTTAAATAGATTTTCTATGATCTAGTCTTTCCAGCCTAAATGTTTTCCTAAGTGCATATAATACAGAGCAGAAATAACAGGATTAAACTAATTGTGTGTTAACAACAATCACATGCTATGTGATTCTTGCCAAATATCATTTTCCTCCTATTTGTCATTGTCTCACTTTTTAATTAACTGCTGACCACCAGCCGCATATCTTTACGCTTTAAAAGCAGATTGCGTTAAATCATGCTATAAATAGTGTCTCAGGATAACAACGTGTCTCTAATTGCGTCTTTTTGCCTCTGCAGTATTTCTCTGTGGATGTGGTGGAAAGGTGGCTGGTGAAACACCAGACATTGGTGTTTATATAAGAGGTTTTGCGCATCAGCCCAGTGCTAATTTGTTTATCAGTAAGCTCTGAAAAGAGCATGGCCGTGGATGTGGTCTTTGAGGCTTTTTCGCAGTGACCCGGGGTGAGGCTGAGGCGTTGAGGGTGGTTGTTGTTATCGCTGTTGTGCTGTTGGTGTGGTGAGTGTGTGTTGGGTGCGTGTGCTCTGAGGGCAGCTCGAAGCTCCTGACTCTGCATCTGCAGTAAGTGGTCACCAGGGACGCATGGCACACGCCAGCTCGAATTTGCGCTGCGGCCGTCGGATGTGAAGCAGCCTGATCAGGAATAACAGCCAGATCCTCTTTGCGCTCTCGCCATTACAGATTACGGAAAAGCAAAGTGCCTCTTTTTTTTCTCTCCTAGAGCATCTATTGGCTATAATTGAATGTTACTGAAGCCTGCTCGCTTTAGCCTAGCCCCGAGAGTCATCTTCATGTGCACGGTTGTCTTTCTGATTTTGCCTGGAATTCTTTTGACTTTGGAACGCTGGAATGGGGAAACTCAATCCAGAGTGGCCCCGAGGGCTTCTCCTTCTTCTCGAGAATTCCCACCCAAATAGCTGCCAACACCCACACAAACATTTATGTAGGTCCGCTTTCAAGGAAGGGAGCGCACCCCTGAGCCCGCGTCACGCCAATTCCATTGACAACCCCAGCAGGCGAGGCTGCTTGTTTATTAGCGCTGAAGTGGGAAGACTAAAGCTACTGGAGTGTATGTGCACAGGGGCCGCTGCTCATGTGTCGACAGCGCCGCTAATTAGCATGAAAGGGGTCCTAACAAAGAGAGGCGATGAACATGTTTATTTATTTAAGAATATCCTAGTGGGCTTTTCATTGACACACTCTGCCTTCTTAATTAAGAAATTAAGTCTTGACAAAACTTTGCGACTTCAGGAAGCGCAGGCTGTGTGTACTGCAGAAGCAGTCCCTATCCCAAAATAAATAAATAAAGCAAACAACAAACAAACAAACAAAACCTCTACTTGGCAACCACATCAGGAATCTGTCACTTATTTAAACTCATTGATCCCTGCCTCTGATCGGCTGATATTCTTGCTTTTTGCAAGCCATCTGTGGCTTTAAAGAAAATATCCAGCAAATGTGTGTTTTTTCCCAGTAATTTACCTCTAAGTAGGTGTTTTGGGGAGGTCAATTGTTCCATTTGTCTGGATATAAAGATAAAAAATATTTATTTGGTCAAAGGAATAACAGTGTTTTGTTGAGAATTGACCCTTATAATGAGGCAGAGTAGCCTGTGTTGTTAGCTGCAGCTGGTGTCTGAAGAATTACCACACGTGACTGCCTTCTGGCCATGGTTCATCAGCTCAACTGATATTGAGTAATGATAGTGGCCGGATTTTCTTAAACCTTCCAAATTTGCTGAGCGCTGCTCCGAGGCACCGTCGCTTAAAGAAAGTCTCACAGTGGCAGACCCTGTCCCCTTGCTCTCCCTTGTTAAAGGAATTGAGAAAGCTTCCAGTCTGTGTCTAAAGAGCGGTTCCCATTCTTTCAACTGCGCGAGCGGAGGGGGGTTGGCAGTGGCAGTCACGTGAGCAGTAATTGTATTTGTGTTGGGTTCCTTTCAGGCTGTCGCCGTAAATCTGTTTGACTCGTCACTTTGTAAATCATTATGATGGCTAAAAGCCTTTTTATTTAATTTAAGGGGGGGGGGGTTGTTTCACTTCTGAGCAAATATCTTGTGTGTTTGTTTGTTCCTTGCTGCCTTTGGTAAAGATATTATTAGCTTTGTGAGGACCATTTTAGAATTTTGTTTATGGCATGTTGCAGATTTCATTTCTAATTAAAACACATTTCTGTTTTTCTCTTCATTTTACCCACCACAAAGAGTCAAAGCAATTACGTGTTGTGGCCAATAAATCTGATGCTTCCATCAAATCTTTTCTATACACTCTTACAATGGTGAGATAAATGATAAGATATTAGTGAATTTGTTGCTGATTGGGTCACCTGAGGTGAACAGTAGTATAAGAGAAATGTCGAAGTCTGCAATTTTCTTTCTAGCCAAACTGGTTTTGGCTGACAGAAACATGACAAAGTACATTATGTCCTGAAGATCAGCTTTGTTTGTTGCCTGATAAACATCTCAGAGCTCCTCTATTTTCCCCTGTGCCACTCGTGCCAAGCATCATGCATGGCAGCAGACATTTGTCACCCCACGTTGATGTACTGTCGCTCGGAGCAGGGGACACAAATGAAAGTAAAGTTAACTGACACTTTTTCCAGCTGTTATTTCTTAACTGATCTGGAAGATATAATATGTGTTACTTTAAGATAGGTGGGAAAGTGATGAAAACGGATCAGCTATACCATTAAAACCACTGATAGGTGAAGTGACTGGCATGTATGATCTCATTCCAGTCGTATCTGTCAAGGAATTGGATACATTAGGCAGCAAGTTAACAGCCAGTTCTTGAAGTTGATGTGTTGGAAGCAGGAAAAATAGGCCAGAGAATTTGACAAAAGTGCTCATTCTGACTCATTTTAATGGCACTAGGATGCACTGTGGTAAGATGGCAAGGCAGCAGAGGCAGTGTGATGCTCTGGGCAATGTTCTGCTGGGAAACCTTGGGTTCTGTTATTTTTTTTAAATAATGTATTTATTAATGTTTTTTTTATTAATTTTACAGACAATTTACAAACAATTACAAACCAAAACTATTATGGCTCACCACTTCATTAAATAAGTGTAAGAGAGAAATGTCAGACACGCAATCAAAATGCTTTACATATTGGTATATCAATATACCACACAATTCTTTTTCTTTTTTTTCCCCATTATTTCTTTGGGTTCTGTTATTTTAACATGTACCACCTGCCTAAACTTATGCCACCTGCCCTTCATAGTGGTGGTATTCTCTAATGGCAGTGTCCTCTTCTGGCAGGATAATGCACCCTGGCACACTGCAAACATCAGTTCAGTGGTTTCAATGACTAATGGTTGTTTGTAGAGGATGAGTTTATTAAAGAGTCGTTTAGAAACTGAACTATTTATTTTTGATATGATGGGCAACAGCGGCAAATACGAAACCAGTGGCCTCAGTTGTGCAGATCAGCAAAATAGTTTCCCACTCAGTCCTTCATTTCATTTTGCAATCCTGAAAACTAGCCTTTAAGTACTTAAATGTCATAAAACTTCTAGAAGATGGCAGTGTGCACAGCTCCTTAATTCATTCAAGTGGAAAGGTGCACAGCACCCTGAATTTAAATCAGCCAGTGTTTTATTAAATGTCAGATTAGTGGTGGGTGATATGGAAAAAATACACAAGAAATGTCTGTGATACATGGTAGAAGATATGGGTTTTTTCTAACATCAGATAAGTTAACAGAGCCAGGAGTGCTACATTAAAAAAATGAATCTGTCAAAAACTATGAATGTAATGATTTTTGTTCAGCGTTTCACCATGTTTGTCATACTGTCTGTCAGATACATTTGGCTGTATCCATGAACAGTCAGTATTTACTGTTGATTCAAGCCTAGCCATGAAAAATGCAAAGTAAATGTTTAAAAAAAAGCTTTCCCTCTTCAGCTTTGCGTAAGCGGTTAAGTGGATGAAGAGGAGGTCTGTGTATGGTTAATGGGGGATGTCAAAGTGGAGAAATATGCCACTGCATTGGTGTTACACTGGAATAGGTCAGAGGAACATGCTAAAGTAGAAAAGAGTTGGACTGTATGGCATTCTGTGTTTTTTCGAATTGAGGAGGACTGTGGGCTTCTGGAAGGCAATATTCCACTGGGCAGTGGCGATTTAGCAGTATGAAGAAGGGAGTGCTGGAATTTCTCACAGTTGCCTGTCTAACAGAAGTGGTGCTCGTAGCGAGCCAAGCTGAAGCCTCACTTCTGGAAAATATTGGTTTTGGAGTCGGTGAGTAAGCTGTCACAATGTCGAAGCTTTTCTATTCATGATAAGTTTAGCTCTGCGAAAAACAACTCGAGCCACATTACAGCTGCTGTGCTGAGGAGAACTGCTTAGAAACAAACTCATTTCGACTTCTCAGTTAGCTAAACAGGCCACCTGATGAAACGAGATGTTTGTTTTTTGCCCGCTTTCAGACTTACATGTGTTTCTTTTTCAGCACATCCCTACCTCATTTGATCTTAACGATGTAACAGGTGATTAATATTAAAAGTCTCCTATTACAGACACCATAAAATACGGACACACTAGACTGCTGCTCGGCTCTGCCTTGCAAACAGATGTGGTCTGCGCTGGACTGGGCGTGAGGCGAGGTGTGATGAGCCTAATGCTTCTATTGTGAATTATTTTACTCTTTGTTTAGTTTCATATGAGGCGTCGCAAAGCCAAAAGCGGTGAAGGCGGATTACTCTTAGGCCTGTCGTTCACAGGTGCAATCGTTCCCTCTTCTGATAACTAATTAAGTTATGACACTTGTTTGGCAAGGGGCCCGGGTCCTGATGGATTGTGAAATAATTATAGACGGCATTAAGAATAGAGGAGCAGGAAGATCAATATTATATGTTTGCCTAAGCTCTTTGCTAAGTAGCTAAAATGCAGAAATTCATGTCGGCTGTATAATGCAGCAGATAACTCGCTCACTCACTGGTAATTTGTTGGAGTGTCAGTGAAAGCAGCTGATATAGAACAAGTCATGCTATTTTTTAATTATTCGGCAAGTCATCTGTATAAAATCGTGCGTAATAACATTGCTTTATATGATATAATTGGCTTTAATTCATAGTGCAGATGATCACTCAGAGGTTTTGCTCTGTATTAACCTGAGTTAAGCAGAGCTCGCGGTAACGGTATGCTTGGTCTGTTGACTGTAATTGGTATGTTGTTGTGATTCGCTCCCAGTAACTGAAATGACTTTTTCTATATACTGCAGAAGATAAGCAAGGTCAGTAAGCGAAATGGGAATAGGTTGCTTGTTTTTTTTTTTTTTTTTTTTTGCTCCTCTTGCTTATGCAGCGTCTGCTACTTCCATTATACCCTGCATTTGACTGTGACTGAAATCAAATAAATAAGTGTGACTGGCTGAGGGCCAAGGCAGAGATTACTGGCATAGGGATTGCTGTCAAAAACATCTTGGAGGATAATTAGTAGTGCTCTATCACTGCTGCATTTGCTTCCTAAAGCTACGTTTATGAAGGCGCCGCTCTGACCTGCTTTTGTCTGGAGGGGATGCAATGAATTAAAGTAAACTTATCGCCGAAGATACAATATTATAAACCAGGTTTCCTGTGCTTTAGTTAATTTGCGCTGTGAATGATTGACAATATGTGTGCGTTTACCCCAAGCTGGGATTAGAGTGTCACAGACCATCCAAAGAGAATTTACTTTCCTTGAAGGTTGTCTGTTGCAAGGTGGCTTAGATTGGGTGAGTCAGAGGCTCTTATTGGTTTATAATTATAACACTGCTCAAAAAGGGAGGGGGGCTGAACATGATACCCAACATCTATGCTAATATTGTTAATATCCTCAGCCTGGTACAGAAATTTAAGCCTATAAATAACTCACAAGCAGTCGTGCGAAAGTTGGTTGTTCTCAGCATCGTTCACACGTAGGTTTCGGATGTGATTGCGTTAACCAAGTTGACCTTTAAATCACACTGTTTGAAAATGTTACAGCATCTCTTTCCTTGTAATCCTTGGCGGGCTGCGAAATGTTAGGTATGTGCAGATAGGATCTCAACGAAGTTGACAGTGACGTGATACAAAAGTGCTCTTAGCCATTATCTCCAAAGAAAGGTCATTTTGGTAGTTGGAGAGAACAAATAAGAAGCAGTAAGAACAGTTTTAGATGTCATTTCAAACTGTTGGCAAAGTCAATGGCTAGAAAGGGGGGAGATGGTCTGGCAGGAAAAGTACTCAAGCTTAGCGAGAGCACTGGGATCCTGGATTGTCCAGACATCTGACAGAAGGCTTGACCTCTGAAGGGATTCCCCAATCATCTAAGCATTCAGCCATGGAAACTCAACTCTTTCCACCAAAACTTGGGAGCTCAAGAAACTTTTTTCTTCCACTTTTTCCCAGATGATTACTGTGTTATTCATGTAGTAAGCTGGAGGTTCACTCACACACAAACCCTCCCAACCCTCAGTTCCCATCCTTTTTGGAACATATTGCAACCAGGCAGAGTTCTCCAGAATGTGAATGTGTTGGTCTGTGTTGGGAATATCAAAAAAAGTGAGTTGTGTAGTCTTTCTTGGCAAACATCTTCATCTAGGTGACATCTAGAGGATAATGGGAACTGATTGCTAAACCTTCAGTAGAATTGAAAGTGAAAAAGAACTTCCTTATACAATGAAACAAAAATAATGTTCGTCCAGCTCCTCAGTGTGACAGTATAAGGAATGCAAGGCCTAATTGCTGGAACAGAAAACAAGTGACTCAGACAGTTTTGAGCAAGAGCAGTGACATATCATCGCTGTCCAGAAGGTCCATATCTCCAAAATGATAATATTACTGAAGAAGGCAAAACACTCTAAAAGGTAATGGAAAGAATCTTACCCAAGTAATCGCATTTCTACTGGCCCGAACACCATGAAAGTTTCACTCAGTGTAAAGGACAGCTACTGCGTTCATGTAGAAAAATACAAACGGACAGCGATACTGTTACGATTAAATTAGACTAAATTACACTGCAGTTTGTACACACTGGGCTTCAGGAAAGACGGCTCAGTACTTACTAATGAATAGAACGCAAAACAATGCAGTTTCCTCTTTCAGCCAAGACATATTTGGTGTCTTCAACAGGTTTAGATTTAGATCCAACAAATGTTCAAGATTCAAGATTTTTATTTGCCATTTGCGCATAAGACCAGCAGTCCATGCAAAGCTCTCCAAGACAAGTTACATTTTTATGATAAGTAAAATCATAAGTAAAAAATACAGCAGAGAATGGAGCAATCTATTAATAGTATATACTATATAAAAACACTGTACAAAGAGGGTGATAATATCTACAGAAGGAGAAAGTTTTTTATTTTTTTTAAATACGAGTACTTGCCGAGGGGAATACGAATAGCATTGCAGGTATTGCGCACTTATAGTATTGCGCATTTAGAATATTGCACCTGATATGGCACCTGTTTCACAAATCTAATCGCTTCAGTTACCATATTGCACCTTAAACAGACAATGATTTATCATATTGTACAGTACAAGTGCAGTGTGTAGTGTGGTGTTCACTGTTTTCGTTAAGTGTTCAAAGACTAGAAGACACGACTAACCACATGGCGTAACCCAAGTTGTGTTTTCAGTAAATACGTCCCGAAACATCTCTCAATCTACCTAAACTGCATCCAGGTCTGGTTCACAGGTTTTGAGACAGTTGTTATGTCCAGTTCTAGCTCGCCCTGACTCTTCCCGCCAAGCAGATTTATAAACGCTAAATTACATTTGCAGTTTCTGACATTTCTGTTTACTTCTATGATTCTGATTTTTAGTTCGCAGTTATTTATAAATTAAAATGTCAGAAATCCAAAACTTAATCTGTAGCATCCATATGACTGCATGATGTATTGGCACACAAAGAGGAGCGGGAATTCAACATGGCTACTCTGTGGGTTTTTTTTTAAGCTCACAATAAATAATCACAGTGTCCTAAAGTGTGAATGCTGTGTGACCTTGATGAATGCCTGAAGATGGCTTCAGAGAAGGGTTCAGGAGGTATTTGTGGAAAAGATTTGGTTTATTTTTTGTCAGGTTGGGTTTGCTAACTATGTTGACCTCGAAGCGCCAACTATAAATTTAAAAAGAAATGATAAAAAAAAATTTGGCCACCAATCAAGTCCTGTCTGGTTGACCACATGTTAAAAGTTTTCTGCTAAACCATTTTTAAAAAATAGTAGATTGTGTTTAAACATCATGTCCCATTTAAAAGCTGCGCCTGCTCAGAGAAAATTGAGAGACTGACTATGGCCTTCAAATATAGAAACAAGCAGCTCTCCTCTGTTTGCCGAGATGAGAAGCCATAGATGTTTGCAGGCTTCAGTGTCTCCTGAGGCTGGACAATGGTTTGCTGTGAAGCTGACGCTGAGAGCCTGGTTTCATTGCCCCCCAGGTTTCTGGACTTTGATGTTGTGATGCCAGGGCAGAAAGTGCTCGCATGCGGACCCTAATTGGGAGAGTGGCACCAAAGGACTTTGCACGGAGCCACTCCGCGTGTTCCATTACAGCGAGTGGGAGTGAGAGACCATGCAGTTTGATTATGCTGGCTGTCAGCTGAAGGCATGACCTAATAGAAAATACTCATCCATTTGGAAACTCATTCTTGAGCCAAATTTAGATCATTTCCTCTGACTTTTTAGGCAAAATGGTAAATATCTCACAAGTCTTACAAGTGTGACACCTCGAAAATATGATCCTTTTAAGGGCATATTATTCCAAGCCGTTATTATGGTAGTTAAAGTGTGAAAACCTCCAGAGTGTGGTTTTTCTTTGTTTCCTGCAGGTGTTAAGTTGTTTAATTCTACACAGGGGGGAGTGTTTGTAGAATCTCTCTTCAAATAGGCTGTCCATATTGCACAGAGGACTTTGTTGTCGAGCAGTCCGCATCAGGGTTTCTCCTCAGCGTAGCATGGATTTGGTTTTATTGAGATAATATTTCTTAATTTCCTGGTGAGTGTGCTTTAGCCCTTCAAATTAAGTGAGATGCATCTGAGTGTGGGCCCTCCACCTTCAAGTGAGATCGGATACTTGAGGGAGTGAAGTGTTTTCGATGGAAACCGCATGAATGATTGATAAAAGGAGCAGAGCTGCTTAAAATCGTACTGCTCCCAGGTTATCAATAATTCAAAGCACTTTCTGTATTTTGGTGGCACATGAAATATCAGTCACCAGTTTGAAATCTCGAGATGATAATATCTGTCAGAGGACTTAGCAGTTTGTAGTGATTTTTTTTTATTTTGCCCCCTCCCCTGTTTTAAATTTTTTTTAATTTTGCCCATGGAGGGAGTTTCATGCTGGAAGAGTACACATAAGAGTTTTGATTAAAAACGAGAGAGTGCTCACAAATCAGCATCTCCGGCGTATCAAGAAGTAGTACTTCATGAATACATTGTCGCGGTTATGGCTAGGCCTCCGTAATTAACCTAAGCAGACCGTTTAGAGTCTCCGAGCAACGTGACATGAAATATGCCCTCTTTAACCCAGCCATGTCGCGCCACGTCGCTAAGAACTCCCAACTTTCACATAATTTACTCAGAGGCGTAATCATCAGTTGAGTGTGCCTGCTTTCACCGCTGGCAGTACAGTGACAGTTTGACCTTTACCTCGTGAGGAGCCGGAGGGGAGCGCACGGATACGTGCCGATGTTTGTGTTTGTTCGGTCTTGTCTCTATGAGTAGTCGCTGAGAGCTCGTAACTTGTCGAACCGAAAGTGGATAGTTCAGCCCTTAAACACACAGTTCCAGCCTTTCCCATGTTTTTCCACACTGCTTTCTCCACACGCTCGCTGGTAATCCTCCTGGCCACTGTAGGTATGCGCAGCGTCCAGTCCATTTGCATTAACATAGAAACACAAAAGGATCTGAGAGAGGAAATTGCCTCTTGTAAACACAATGGCCTTTCCTCCCGAGTTCTCATGATAATGTCCTGAGCGGCCTTGGGGCAGACTCTAGAACATTCCACTGAAGAGTGCAGTGAGCTCAGCCTGGCCTTTAGCCTGAAATGGCAGAGAGACGTGTGTGTGTGTGTGTGTGTGTGTGCGTGTGTGTGTGTGTGTGTGTGTGTGTGTGTGTGTGTGTGTGGATATTGAGCCACAGAGATAGCCAGCCGATGTATACTAACAAGCCGGAATTTCATGTCAGGCTGATGTGCCACAGCGTGTGTGTGTGTGTGTGTGTGTGTGTGTGTGTGTGTCTTTCGTGCTGATCCAGAGCGAGGTGGAGAGGCTTGCCGGCCATGGGAGTGCCTGAGGGACATATACACACAAACGCACACTTCTGCCTTCACGAGAAGGTGCATGCAGCACAAAAGCCAGCCGAGAAGCCCCCCTTTTCCAGGCTGTGGACCTGATTAGGCTTTGCTGTGTGTGCTGGAGCGTCCCACCATATTCAAGACCTCCCATTAAGCGCATGACGCTAGCTAAAGGCATGTACATGACATTTCTGTGTCCGAGCAGTTCCAGAAAATTGATGTTGGCAGGCTCCCCTGGGTGATGAAGGGTTGGAGGGGGGTCGTCCAGTCATTATGAGTGGCTACATGGCGGAGGCAGCCTGAAAGCTTTCTTTATTTTTGACACTGCATTGTGCAAAGCTGGCCCTGTATGGTGTTTGATCCTGTCGAGTTGTGCCCATAACAGAGGAGGCGAACTACAGCTGTTGGCAGTGGAGCCGAGATAATTTACATCTTTTGACGTTAGTGGCCACTGCCGACTTGATTATCGCGTGGCTGTGATCAGCTCGGCCTGTCACTTTGCTGAAATATAGTCGCGCTCTTGTATCAACAACTAATATTTACATAATCCTTTTCCTCTCGCACGGCTTCGCTACAATGTTCGTCGCCGCGCCATGTGGTTAGATTTACAGATGGAGATTAATATTAGCACGAAGAGTGGCACTTAAGCATGATTCATGAAGCAGATCTCAGAACTGTAGACCTGACCTTTCAGGCGCAGTTGATGTGCTGGCGAGATAGTCCACACACTTCCTGATGTGAAAATAAGCTCAATTTGTGTTTGGTTTGGCTGAGGCTCTTCCCCACGCATCGCGCCGTGTCTCCCTGTTGCTGCCGAGCTATAAATGTGTGAACGCTGCTTGATTTGGAACATAAACTCACCCTTTGGAATTATCTGAAGTTGTCACCCAAAACTTGCCGCATGTGTTGGACTGTTTTGACACTTATCTAAATTGCTTTAGCTGTGATCCAAAGGGAATTTTCCTGTTTGTCCTGATTGCCTGGGATCTGGTGAATCGAGTGGAGCTTTAGTGAGAGCAGCTATACGGGCCTGTGGGGAGCTGCCGCAGACAGCAGTGAAGTTTATTAGTTTTTGTCCTTTTAAATTCATAACGCAGGTGTTTTTCATTGACACACTGCATCCACCAGCGGCGTAGCAGATAGAGTGCACTCCGCTTTACATGATAAACAGCTTCGAAAATCGAACTGCCGCAAAACTCTAATTTATTTAAGGCCGAAAGGGTTGGGCCGGAGCGTAAAGGCATTAATGTGCTGTGTGTTCACTTCAGCTGCTCACTCCAAGATAATGAGTCGCTTCCAACGTCCGTCTGCCAGTCCTCACCTGTGGACAGCTTAGAGGAAAGATCTGCCTGTTACATGCAAGCACGCATGCACGCGCGCACACACACACACACACACACACACACACACACACACACACACACACACACACACACAGACACACACAAATATATATAAAAATATGTATATATATGTACTGGGTCCACACACTAGGACTCTTTTAAAAGCAGGAACTGAAACCTGCCTGAAATGACTGCCATCATGGTGGCTATTAAAAGGAGCGGTGGTTGGAACTGATAAGCTCAGTTTGCTTATTGCGTGGCCTGAGTGTTGGGGGCAGAGGATTATTGCCACTTGTGTATATTTCTGCTGATGCATTTTTTTTCCTGTCAGGTGGTGCATATTAGAAAAACTTGCCTGATGCAGAGGAGGGAGAATTTTGCTCTTTTCCTACATACCAAAAATACTCTACCTTACCCCAAATGTAGTTGATCAGTCACGACTGGTTTGATGTCCGAGGTTTGCTGAAGATAGATAGTCAGTAAGTAACGAAAGCTTATGAGCATTGTGCAAACTGCATACTTAAATCATTCCTAAATAAAAAGGATGCCGTGTGGCTAATATTCTCCTCACAGCATTGTTTGTTTCAGACAGGCATTTCGCAGCTTCTCGATTGGACAGATTTTCCACTGTCCAGTGTGGACTGAATTTTTATAATCAAATTCCAGCCTCATTTGAAGCTGATTCAAACTGGTGTATCTTTTAAATTATGTTTTCATGTAATTTGGTTGGTTCGTGTAAATTATTTGTGGTTCTTTACCTGTAATTCATGGGTCGTCCTTTTCTAAGGTCTGATGCAAAAATGTCTAGGGCTGTTGTGAAATACAGTCTGCCATTTCTCTTTTGTGTACTTGTAAATGAATAGTACACATCAAAAGCTTGAAGATGCAACCTCTTCTCTATATTTTGCCTGCCCCTCCCTAGTCACTGCACTCGCGCTTGTTGTTTCTGAGGCAGCCAAAGAGTACATTTGAGTCTGAGATCAGATATTGTCACCTTTAATTTGAAGTCAGAACATGAGAGATGAGAAACAAATCTGACTGGGCCTGCAGTGTCCGAATAATGTCAGAAACCACATCAAGTCTGTTTGAGAGTCTGGAACACCTGAATGTGGTTTGAGGGGGTGTGTAATAATTTAGGCATGCCGAGCCTTTAGCACCAAACATCTTGCCTGCTCGACTGCTTTTGGGCTTGAATAGAACAGTGTAAATTTGATTATTTACTTTAAATTATTATTCCTAACTGAGTTTATTTTATGAGCATAAACTGTGAGATTTAATTTTGATGGGGAAATATACATTCAACTTCCCGTCCGCCACTGACAATGTGAGGTACCTCTCTAGTGCTCATTTCCCTCGGCGGGTGAGCTGGAGCCTCCTCGCCGCATCGAGTCAGTGTTCCTTACGTTATTTACATAAATGATAAACACGGTGGACGCTGGGATTGGCGGCGTAATCTACTTGCAGTGTCATTAGGGAGGGAGAGAGAGGAAGGCTATTACAGGGCCGCTTCATCAGCGTGCCTCACTTAGGCCTTTTATGGAGGTAATGGAAACCTCTCTCATTAAGGTGCCGCTCACTGTTGCGCTGAGGAACATCTCTACCGAGTAATTGATCTTGTTGGTCTTTAGTGCTGGAGAGTGGCCCTGAAGCGCCGCCCGTTTGCTGCATTCATTTTTCAGCTCCGTCACAGCCGCCCTGCCATCGCCAGCCCCATCACCTTCAGTTATGTTGGCTCTGCTGAGCACCTGTACAGCCTACGCTCGTACAGCTTATTGCTGCGCATAGGGAGCCTTTATCAGAACCTTTGTTCTGATAAAGTTACATCATTTAGCTCCAGGTGGATTGTGGTCATTTAGCCGGGAAGCTCATAAAATAAAAAGCGTTGCCAGTGCCACAGCTTAGATTATATCCGGGATAGACGCTGAGATGCTTGTGTCCTTAGCGCATGTCCTTTGAAATCTGTCAGCCTTTTCATTTCCAGTTAATGGTGGCCATTTCTGCCCCCTTCTATTAATGAAAGTCCACAGATTGAAATGCATCATGCCGAGGTCAGCTATCTGCTCATTTATATTGGAACCGATTTATATTTATGCTTTAACATTAAGTCGTGCCCATAGATGACATGTTTGTTTTGCAAGAGCCTGCTGCTGTTTTGGTGTCACGGCCATGCGGGGAGCTGGGGATTGTCACATGTGAGCTGTAATAATAGACTCTGTTGTAGGATCCAAACAGCCCACTCCGGCCTGTGACTCACTGTGGCTCAGCCTGAGGTCTGCACTTGCATCATCACCACCATCATCATCATCATCATCATCATCATCATCATCATCAGCGGCTGCTCAGCCTTCGAGAGCACTCTCTTCCCAGCATTCAGCTCCATTTGGAAACTGGGAAAACGACCACATTTGTTCCTCCCTAAACCAGATCCTTGATTTCATTTATTGATGTGGTTGCAAGTCAGCAGAGTCAACAGAACATGACATATCACAGGCTTGTGGTAGTGAAATGCTGAAGCGAAATTTGCATTAGCGTAACTCAGCGATGATTATTTCAGACACTGTAACTAATCACAGAGTCACATTTGTGTCTGACTAGCCTAGAAAAATGGTTCTGGCCGTGCGCTGAATTGTATTTACCATTTAGGGTTTCGCTGCAGTTCATCTCCGACAAGCAGTGTTTGGTGTGAATGCACTGAGTGGGACCGCTGTAATGTTTCTGACCTTTTGTTACCAGTGACTGATGAGCTATTGGTTCGGGGGAAAATGAGATATTTCCACAGCTCTCTGTGACAGGCGTATAAATGAACGCATCAAGCAGCATGATTCTCTAGACAGCACAGCTTTCTATGCTGTGAGCAAGCTGTCATTGACACTCGTGAAGAATACGGCAAGATTCTTCCAATCTGTTTTAGTGTTTCATTCATTTATTTATTTATTTATTTTTATTTTATTGAGACTCTCTCTTTTGATGATTTTTCTCTCTCTCTTATTGTCAAGTGTCATGGCTATGGCTATTGCCCAAGCCCCATACAGGGCTAATGGCGGGCACTCCTCAAGCTTTTATGGTCTCATCCCATGTAATAAGGAGCTCTCGCTATCACCACGCGTCACTCTGCCCTTGATAAGACCTCTGACATGCCTTTAAAATGTTATTCATGAGCAGGACTGCTTGAACCAACACAGTAATGTCGAGGACTAGTGTTCATTGTTTCTGAATGTGCTCAGACGGTGGGCATTGTATTTTAAAACACGATCAATGAGCAGCTTTAGCAACCGGTCCAAACGTTCATTGCCTTAAAGGGGATTAGGATTTACTAGGCGGCGTTCTGATTGGTCAGTATTTTGCAAAAGCCCGCCATCAAAACATCGTCTCTTGCAAGGTGGTGTGCGAGGTGCAATGTGTCATATCATGATCGGATGACTAATGCAGTAAAATGAATCGTTAATCAAGACACTGGGGAAGTGTGCTCAGCATGAAGCAAATTACCTGGATTAGCAGAGCAAAATTCTGCATAATTTACCTTTACTGCTTGGCGGATCCTCCGGTAGAGAAGGGCCTCCGTTAATTACCGCTGTGGTAAACAGCCAGTCAGTGTGAAGGGGCTAAATGGAACTGAGAGAATGGTGGAGAGAAAATGGAGCCGTAATTTTGCATTTTTGTCATGTTTGTTTTCGTTCTCTGCTCAGGAGCTCCACTTCCTGACAGATGAGTCAGTTTGTACAGCAATAGGTTTAAGCGATTTCTCCTCCGAATCTGAAAATCTCCTTCATCTGACTGCATAGGGAAAGAGAGGCGATGTAGACATGCCCCGGAGTTCGCTTTTGATGAGCCGAAGACACTGTTAACAACTCAGATCTAATATTCTGGGCCGGCATCTCTATCCGCAACAGCTTTATGTTGTGTTTAATTAAAAATACACACTAAAATCACAGCCTTAAATGGCACTGCTATTTATTGTGTTAGCTGGAAAGAGAAATTCCTAATCAGCATTAAGTGCAACTATCCAGACACTGTGTGCAGCAGCACAGTTTGCCTTTTCTTTTGTTGTAGCGCTTTACTGCTGTTCAACTGAATCCAAAAAAGTGCCATCTATCAGCAAAACTACTGTTTATTTTGTTACAGACATGAAAATGTGTTGGTGGGGTGTAACACCAGTACCACACAAGCCTGCTAGCCTCAAGACACAATTAAAATGGATGGAGTGTATCACAATTGGATTAACTTTGGGCCAATTATATTTCTTATTTGTAAATGAATCGTGGCATTTAATGATATTATGCATAAATGACTGCATTATAATTACTCTGCAACACTAGGCTGTAATAGCACACATAGCAGCAAAATCGGATCACACGGATAGAAACTTTCCCGACGGTGTCGTGCATTCTGAAGAAGAAAGGAACACCTATGTTGACTGTCGCTGAATTTATTCAACATTTATTGCTCCGGTGCTCTTTAGTAAGGTACTTATTTTTTGAAGCAAACAGAGCAGGATGAAAACGCAGCTAATGACAGACATTCCGACTGAAACGTTGGCATTCTCCAGCTAGTTGCTCCTGCGGTGTGATGTTTGGAAAGTCATTCCTTTAAAATGCAACGTGTCTGCGGGGCCTCCTTTGAAGGTTTAATCTTAGAAAACAGAGAGACGTCTTGGGGATTATTCTAAATGTCTACAACATGTCAACATGGGAGCCTAGCAGATAAGGTTTTAAGTGCCATGGTCATGACAATTAGAAGGGGAGAGTAGCTCAGCCAGTGTAATTTTAGGGTCAGCATGTTCAGGGCCTGCAGTTAAGCCTTGCCATTTAGGCACAGCAGTCTGATTGGAATTACACTGCACTGCTCCCCTCCGCACTGTCACGTGTTAAACCCTGATTCTCTCACTGAGACTCGTTACTGAAAGGTTAGTGCGGAAACTACTTTGCCGGAGTACCAACAGGCACTCGCTTGATTGGCACATTGGCATGTCTAGGGAGGGGAACGGACATATTTCAGCTGAGATAAACACGAAGATGGCTCGCGGTTAAGTTCAAACTTCGGAATTTAATCTGGCCTATGGTGAGAGATGATAGTGAGCCTGTTAGCTGCCCGCTGAGGCTGAGAACATATCACACTCGATGCAAACAGAAAAACTTTATCATCAGCTTCAGAATTTCATATGGCCACACCACTGTCCATGCAAATGATAGATTGTGGTTGGTCAGAGAGGAATAGAGCAGCAAATGAAGACTGCAGACGTGTTTTTGGGGTGTGGTAGTGGATTGATGTCTGTATGGGCTCAGGTACTGTTACACACAGGAATATGTCTCACAAGTGGTTACAAGGCAAACACGCCAACTCCTTTAAACCTGTGCCATTCAGATAGGTGCAATATCGCTAGGATTTTATTAGAAATGACCTGTTTGAGGGAAACATGCTCCAAACATTTTACCGCTGACATTTATAGTGCAGCTCCACAGGAAATAACAGATGATGATATCATTCATTTGAAAGAGAGACAGCAGAACTAGGTGGAACACTTGACCTGTTTGTTTGGAGAAATGGTATTCCTTTGCTAATTTCCCTTTGATAAGTATCTGACAGCTCATAGTCAGGCGCTTTATCTCCGGCTGAAGAAAATGGTTTCTTCAGAGTGTGAATTGATTTTTGCAGGAAGCCGGTGCCACACAGCATCTGAAAGAGCTCACTGCTTCTTTTTTTTTTAAATTGCACCCATTTTTGGGCTTTTCTATTTGCATGTAAATTATCAATTACGGCTTTTGGCAGGCCTCTGCCACCATACTTCTGTCTCAAATGAGAGAGTGCTGTTAGGGGGGGGAGCTGTGTTATTTCACCTTAACAAATCATTTTAGTACTCCCCTCTCCAGCTGCAATTACCAACTGTTTGCTCTGTTGGCTACATTGATTTTTTTCTGCATGTCTCTGCATTTAGGCTGGTTGGCTTTTTAAATTGAATAGAGAGTGTATTATGAGGGGGTAAGCTGTACTTTAACATTCTTCTCAATGCCAGAATGCCACATACAGCATTATACATGGGAGTGAGACTCCTACAGCTTCTCCAGCTGAAACATTTAGTGCGTGATGTCAACAAATGCATGAACGAAACAAAAGGTGTATGTTACATCTGGAAGCGCAAACTATATATAAAAGAAAATAGGTACTAATTTACTAATTTGCTTTAAATGTACTGTATATTATGATAGGTCTTCAGGGACTATGTTTAGGTGGCTAGGCTTAACGGTCCGTTTTTTTAGCCACGTTGGCATCATTTAGGCTAAAAAAATCCTGTATAACATGGCTGTAATATGCAGTTTCATTACTGACGGTAAGCTCACAATGACATCTCTATGTCTCACCTGAAAAAAGTGACTTTGAAAGCAGGCTAATGTATTTTCGTGTAATTTTCGCTGTCAGTAGTCTCTCCGGTTTGTGTATCTTTCTTCGGCAGACTGCTCTGACCAGGTTTGAGTGAAGAAATAAAAGCTGGCTGCTTATGCGAGATGTTAGCCAGCTTTTGGCCAGGTTCTAATGACAGTGGAGGTGCTCTCAACTTCTCCAGATTGGCTGCAGCCCGACAGAAATCTGGCTCACAGCGACGCAGCGTTGGGCTTGTGCAGCATTCATAATATGATACCCACATGCATGGATGAAGCTAATAATGCATGTTGAAGACCATTCTTCACACACCATGTGAAAGCAGTGCAGAGCATGGGTATGCTTTAATAACGCAAGCAAAGTGTGTTGTTTTGAGTCTACATGCTAGTTGATCTGTCAAACACACCCTGTTCTTCCAAACACATTCCTAATTTTGTAAGCTGTTCTTGCTATAGTTAATATTCAGCGCCAGTGGAATGATGTAGTGCCGCACGTCTGTTCCATTTTTTCCAATGCAGACACCCGCCCCCCCATCTGAATGCAATTGCAGATCTGCACCGAATTTTCTACTACATTTATTTCCTCATGAATGTTTGCATATTTCAGTGATTGCTTTCTAGTAGATTCAAATATGCCGAAATGGCAGTCTCCCTCTCTCCCAGAGTGAAGCATGTACTCATTTCACTCACTCTAATTGTGTTTGTGTAAAATGGTCAATTGTTCCACTTGCACAAAGAATGAAGTAGGTTAATAGTGCTATTTTGCATTGGGACGTAATGATAGAGGATCCTTTTTCTGATTGCGCTGCCGTTATTTGAACTTAAGCTTTGTGGCAGTGATACTCAGCATGTAGTCTCTTTAGCAGACATGTTTTAATTAAACAGATCAAAAGGCATGTCTGTGTTGATGTTACAGCCTACAGATAATTGCGAATACGAATTGTATTGGACTGTCCGATCAGATATTGTTAACTGACCAGGGCTGGGCATCAGCTCCCTTTCTGAGTGATTGCCATGCTTTCAGTGAACGACGTGCGAGCCTCATACTTGAAAAGCTGAGCCAGTGGGCCGTTCAATCCAGTTAAAAGCTATCTGAGCCCGGCCCGGTGAGAAGGGCTTGTCATTATCACCTGCAGATTCCTCTTACATGGAGCTGCTTGACCTTCCTCTCACTGTCACTCTGAGAGGGGCCTTAGCTCATGGCCCTGGGGCACGCACTGATGCCAAGAAACTTAAGAGTCTCCTCCGCCATCACTTATACAGAGTTAATAGCCACTTAATAGGCTTACTTGTCAGTGTGCTATGAGTTGTGAGGTCGCTAAATTAGATTTGGCACCGTCATGTAGCACCATGCATGTTTATGGCACTTCAGTTATATAAAGTATCACCCCTTTCTCTTTCACCCTCTCGCGCTCGTGCCGTCCTTACCTTGCAGTGAACTGTGAAGGAGCTTACCCAGGCGTTCAGGAAACGTATTAAACTGTGGTAACTGCTATATGTAATGAATTTTGGATTAGGAGCGACAAAGCGGCTCTGTGATAACCTTTTTGGAAGGACACTGTTTGAGAGCAGGGGGGCCGTGCTGCAGCAGGATGCCAGGCCAGCTGCCTTCAGTTACAAACCTGTGCTTGACGCCGCGTCTGCGAAACTAGGGATGTCCCGACCAAGTTTTTTTTACCCCGCTCCCCCTCACTTATTTTGCGTATTAGCCTGTAACTGACCTGATTATGAATAATACAGCCACACAGAGTCCACATTAATGAACCAAACCCAATCCAATTGAGATATTCTAAGCTACCAGTTACTTTACTGTCAATAAAGTCATCTCACTTTTGCCTAATGTCACACTCTAAACTGATATGTTTTGTTTTCTTTTCGAGTGCCATTTTGAAATGACCATGTCAATGTGAAATACCATGAAATATTCGGCCGCCACACCTGGGCTGCACAGGACACGTCAGCGGTGTGGGAAATGTCAGCTCGTCAGGGGCCGATATGTGAAGTGAATCATCTTGCTGGTGTGCCAGGATAGTGTTATTTAAAGCTGAGCATAACATGTCCTTTATCTGCTTTCAGGTGCGGCGGAGCCTGGTGTAGAGCCGAGCCTGGAGAGGGACCTTCCCCACGGACTATATGAAGGGAGGGGAGGGGGAGGGGGGGGTCGCTTACACGACGACAAGCCTACAGAACAAACAGGTTGGAATGCCTTTAAATTTTTATATTGCTTTAAAAAAATGTTGGGGGTTGGGGGGGGGTAATTACATTTTTCTTTTTCAAGCCAGAATGACCCTGAGGCTGCAGTTTAAATGCCCTTCTCTTTACTTAATTTAATGTTGTTTTCTTTCATAAGCCATGTCCCCACCCCACCAGGGACATGTCCTCACCACTTTTTGTCACAGCCCATATCATTCCCACAATTATAGATAGGTATAATAGATGTCTCCCTCTACTATTTTTGGAAAGATTAGTAGATTTCACCCCTAGACAGTTTCTGATTGTCTGTTTTCTTCTGACTTTACATTGTTTTTATTGTTATCACTTATTTCTTCTGATTTTCTTTCCTCATTTTTACTATTGACCTGTCCTTGCTCTACCCACAAATGTTGTATTTTGTAGAAACTGTTGTGAGGTTGGATAAGCTAGACTGTCTTATACTGTCCCGTTAATCTGTCTGAACAGTGTGACCTTTCACATGCACGCAAAAGAACATCTTAGAAAGTCATTTGACATTTGACCAAAATGAGTGTGCTATAATTTCTCATTACGGTGAATGGGATCTTTCTGGTGTTCTGTCAACCTTCTGAACAGTTGCTGAACCACGGACCGGTCAGTTGTCTTGTTAAAATGTACCACATGGCATTCCTGCGTAGCTCCTTTGCATGATTCCTAGGCACACAGGTTTAGCACTTAGCCCATTGCTGTGGGCTTTTTATTCAGTTGTTAATAGTGTGCTTTACTATAAATAACATTTAACAGCTACTAGTCAGTCTTTACAACTGTTATAAATTGCTCATTAACTACTTGTGTTATTATGAGGGTGAGAAAATGAAGTGTATGCCCCCACACTTTCTCTTACAGTTTAAAGGGTTAAAGATATTTTTGCTTTATTGTAAAGGAATGTAACACAATACACACCGGGCAATGTGGGCATGTTGAGAGCGTTAACCCGAGGGCCCGTTAAACCATCGTGATTCAATTTCTACATCTAAACAAAACTCTGCCCCTTCAGAGAGTGTTTCCTTCTAGTACAGTGGGACAGCTGGCAGTTTTCTCAGCCATTTGTTGTGAAATGTTTGCGCGCTGAGGAAGTTTGTGCCCAGTGCATTTTGAGCATGACGAGAAAGCGCTGGGTTAATCTGAGCAACCTGGAGGCCTGGGAGTAATATGTGGCGGAGGTGCGGCCGAGGCGTCTGGTAGTGTTTACTCCCTGCATCTGAGCCTGGCTCACGTCTGTGGATGCCTCGGGCCCTCAGGGCCTCAGCACCTGCATAATGGAACAACAGAGCAAAAAGGGGGGGGCGAGAGGGAGGGCGAGGGGGCGAGAGGGAGAATCAAATAACAGAAGCTCTGGCTTCTTACTGCGTGAACTTCTTGTTTTTGACACACACCAGGAAAAGATATTCCTGACTCGATAGGCTTGTATTGATAGCTTTGAGCAGCCTCTGTGTTTCATAAGCATTCATTTCACCCTGGCATAGTTAGAGCCTGTTTCATTTTTTTTTTTTTTCACGACTGTCTGGCATCTTGTGGCTATAAAAACGAAATTCTTTGAAATGACTCTTCAGTGCCTTACACAATGATTTAAAAGAATGTATTTATATAATTATTTTTTTCCCCCTGCTAGCTTTTTAGTGAGGGATTAAGAATTGGGCCAGGCGGAGGGAGGGAGGGATGGAGCGGGCGAGCGAGAGAGGGAGAGAAAATAAATAAATAAGGGCGGCGGTAGTTAATCTCGCTTAGTGCAGTGTGAATGCTGAGCAGTGCTGTGGCCTGACAAACATCTGCCTCACACACAGCCGAGTGGGATCAGCTAAAGCGATTAGCGTGCTAACGTCAGCCTGTGGAGACTGGTGCTCGGCTACAAAAGCCAGAACGCCAGGCTCTCCTCCCACACTCCACCTGGAACACTGACACACAGGGAGAGAGAGAGAGAGAGAGGCCCAGCTCCAGCGGCAGCCACCACACACTCCAGCCCTACACCGTGCACTCCGATACTCATCTGCACTCGCAACAAAACAACTCTAAAGATCCAAGTCTGGTTTAGGATAACAGATGCTTATTGACTGACATTTTTTTCCCTATTGTCAGATGTGTGTCTTATTAATTGGAAAGTATACAATGAAATGTGCTGTTCATTAGAGTATAATTGTAATTTTACACATCCTTTTGCAGAAGGGGCCTCTTTCAGATAGAAGAAATCCTTCCGTTGTGACTAGCAGAAAGAGACTGTATCCTGCACAGGCTTTCACGGTTAACCTCATTAAAGGGAAGGAGGGGTGATATTTCCTGCAAGGGGTTTCTTTTGCTATTTCTTTCGTTTTTTTCCCTCTGCCTCTCACGCATGCACTCTCTTTTTGTCTCCCCCTCTCTGCTCCCTTCATTCTCTCTCTCTTTCTCCCTCTCCCTCTCTCTCTCTCTTTCTCCCCCTCTTGTCCTTCCTTCACTCTAATCTTTAACCATTTCTCCAGCAGAGGCAGTGCACAACTGTACAACATAAGGGTGTGTTTGTGTGTGTGTGTGTGTGTGTGTCAGAGAGAGAGAGAGAGAGAGAGAGAGAGAGAGAAGGAAGATATACAGAGACTTGGTCTGTTCTTCAGACCCACTAATGTCCAGCCCTCTTGCACAGTGGAGCTCTTCTCTTGCTCCATTATTCTGCCTGTCACATGTTTGGGCTCCTTCTTTTCAATGGTCTCACTCAAACTTTTCAGTTAAATGCAAAATACTTACAAATGTTCTAGTTATCTGTTAACATAAAATCTTATGACTACTACTTTCATATTTTCAACCCAAGGCTGAGTTTTGACATCACAACAAGGAGCTAAAATTAGCGGGTCATTATCCCCAAAAATGTATACAGGTGTTTTCCTCAAAAAGGCCTTTTCCATGAGAACCGAAGGGGTACACTTTTTATGTCTTTTTTAATTTTTGTTATAAGCACAGACAAGTACAGCACACCAATCCTGTGTAACGTGGGCTCAGGGTGATGGTTTTGGATCACGGTGTTCACGGCGAGGAGCAGCTCGTGCCAGAGCGCCCGTGGTATGCGGGGAGAAATAAACTTGACAGGAAAGTTCTTTCTGGGAGTGCGCTTGTGCCACATGGTGTAGATGATAAAGTGAAAGGATGTCAGCACTCGCAGGATTAGCTAACGCCACAGGAATTAACATCAACATTGCAGCTCCTCTAGCACCCAGGAGCCCCGTTTGATTTCTGTCCCCCACGTGGTGTTTACTGGATGAAAAATGTGCTCATCTGAGACAAAGAAGGCTACAGCTTTAATTCTTCTTTGTTGTGTTTGCGCAGTTAGGTGTGGTTATAGGCTCTTGTTTTTGAGAATTACACAAGGTTCCCTCTCTTGGGGAAAGCAGAGCAGGCCAAGATCAAAAAACTGCCAGAGATGCCTTAGATTTGGTCCAGATCAGCACAAAAACTGCTCTAAAGAAAAAAAAAACAAGAAGACTAGGGATATTTGAAAAATAACTAACAGAATGATTGCTGCATATTTCACAAATACTGTTAAAGCCAAACACAAAAAAAGCATTTATTTAGAGGCAGCCTTTAAATTTAATCTACAGCATCCAAAATGTCCCCAAAATATCTGTTAAGCTCTCCATTTTAAGCTATAATATGTGACGTGCACTGACTTCCTTATCACATTCTGATATCAAGAGCCACACTGCTCAAGAATGTCAAAAAAAAAACAGGAAATCCATATAAAATGAGTTGCATGCCCAGAGATCTGATTCAGGCAAAGTTGAAATCAGCTTGAAAATGTGTCTTGAATCCAATTTTAAAGCCAGACTTCATGTAGCTGTACTGACTGTGGAAAATCTGTCCTGTACAAATCAGATTCAGTCAGTCTGTCTGTCTGAATCAGCCCTTTGAAACTGAGACATGACTCTATATCGTCCACAGTGAAAAAAGAGTCAGATATAATGAATCGTTTATTAGTCTTAGGGTCACACAAATATGTCAGTTGGTTCAGACTGATACATTCCGAAAATGATCTTTTAGTGACATTTTATATCATTATAGACATCTGGGATGAGAGGAACCCTTCAGTTCTGAGGGTTTCATATTAATTTTAATTGATAGTTTAGGAGTTCCTGTAACCGTGAATGAGTTCATTAACCGTGAAAAATATTTTTGACCATTCCCTGTTGACAGTTAGACCACTGCGGGTCAGCTGGTAGCGGGGCAGCTGGTAGCCTAGTGGTTAGGGCATTCGCCCTGCGACCAGAAAGTCTGGGTTCGATTCCCAAGACCGCTAGGCTCCTCTGAGCAAGGTACTGTCCCCACGCACTGCTCCCTGGGTGCTGTGTTCGTAGCTGCCCCCTGCTTCACTTGGTGAATGGGTTAAATGCAGAGAGAATTTCGTGCTGCTCACACTGTGTGCTGTGGTGTGTTCACGTATGACCGAATGATCACTTTCACTTCACTTGGTATTGCAGTACATATGGTGCATTACTATAGGGGTGGTGGTAGCCTAGTGGATAGGATAGCAAGAGGTCATGGGTTCGAGCCCTACCTTCAGCACTGCCACTGGGTTCCTGACCAAGACTCTTAAGCTCAAGTTGCTCCAGGGAGACTGCCCCCTGTAGTTAGGGAAAGGAAGTCGCTTTGAATAAAAAATCATCTGCTAAATGTACACTAAACATTTTGTGTGTAAACATTGGCCGGTAATATTGGTTATTATAATTGGTATTTTTAGCTTCTTCAGTGCAGTCAGGTACTAGTTCATAATTCTCATGCCATCTTTGTGCACGCATAAAGAGCATGAACTCCTTGGTGTGGGACAGATGTGGCAGCTGGTCTAAAGATAACTTTTCTGCCTGGCAGTGCAGTGAGCACTCTTTTTTTCCTTGGATGTCCTTCAGTACACTTCAGGAGCAGGCTGAGAATGGTATCCCTCAGGACACCGCATCTGTGCCCTCTTTATGCAAATGACAGCAGCACCTAGGGAGAGTTGTCTAAAAGGGGTCAGAGTTTGCAGCAGAAGCCATCCTGAGACCGGGCCAAAACCGCCAGCCCGCTGGTGTTACAAAACAGGCCGGCAGCACTCAGTGTGCCTGGAATTTACTGGGCCATCATGAGCTCAAACGCACTGCCGTGGGTTTTCGGAAAAATGTTTAAGGATGTTAAACATATGAAATTATTCATATAATTCTCAGTATTTAATCTTCTTTTGCATATTGTGTGAAAAGGCAACAGTACATTTGGGGTGTTTTACTCGTTTGGCTCGGAGGCCAGTCTGTAGTTTAGCCTTCAAAGAAGTATTCTTAAACATATTGGCTCCGAAGGTGGGGTGTACTCTGCCTCTGTCAATTACTCATGAGCACAAAATAACATTTGAAGCAGTAAATGGGCACAAATGTATGCCACCCTTGACATGAAGTTATATGATTACAAAAGATGTTTTCTGTTGGCCTGTCAGGCCGTTCAGCCATGATGAATGAGTGTAATATACTGTGCATCAAGAGTGGACACATTCATTAATGGGCCTCTATAATTTGAGCGATACACTTAGAATGCTACTATCGCACAGAGGCTGATTGTTTCTGAGTGATCTAATCTTTTTGTGTTGCGTCTCCCCCCATTCATGTCAGTAAACAGGAAAACAATGTGCTCATTTGAATAATATCACAAATGGTGTGGTTCCTGGCAGTCCTGGGCTGAGCTGAGTGAATGGTGCCAACCCTCGGGGTCTGACTGAGGAGAAATAAATCACCGCTGTTCGCACAATTACGAACCTGTGTACTATTCATCTGCACAGGATATATGAATTACTTATCCAAATGTGTCTACGAGATAACATCACCATCACGAAGCACTGTTCGCAGCCAGAGATTGATATTTTCATATTCTCTAAGCAGTTGAGCATGCCTTTGGAAGGCGAGAGTCTGGGTGGTATAATTGGAGCATCATTTTGAAATTGAGACCATCAAAGAGATTGGGTGGGTTTAAGTCGTGCTCAGTGTTATTTGTGTCCAGCTGAGCTTTAACAAAGCTTGAAGCAAGCAGAACACACTGCGTCATTCAGCCACGCAGGTTACCTGAATTTCTCTCATTTATTTACTAATGATTGAGGCAACGCGAGATATTGGTATTACTGCCGAGCACGACCGTCTCTAGTTGATTTACAGGCACAGTCTGGCGGATAGAAACATTCGAGCCTATTATGATTCAGCCCAGACTTGCATTAAAACATGTATTTATTGCACTTCCAATTATTATGTGTGATGCATAGCAGGCAGTGTGCACCGTCTTGGCCGCTCGCTTTTGATGAAGCTCCGTTTCTCTGGTACCTGACAGCAGTCATCCTGATCCTACACCCAGCATCCACTCGCTGCTTTACCAGTCGTATATTTTCATTCAGCCTATTCAGACGCGGGCACTTTATGAACTCCATAAAGAGAGACAGATGTTGCAAACTGGCATTCTGTTGCTCTGGCTCCTGGGTTGGGGCTGGACTTTGTGCTGGTCCGATGCTTTGGCAGCACCTGCAGATGTTGCTGTGGATTGCCAGTTCTGGCTGGCCATGGCCCCGTCTCCAGCCCCTGGCAGACCTGAAGAAACAACGCAATTAAGTAGCTGCAGTGCGGGGGGATGTTTTATAGATTCAGTGAGGATGTGTGTGAATGCGCGAGAACAGGGAGGAATGCAGGCAAGGGTTATAAAAGCAGCAGGAGTTTCCAGATCAGAATGGAAATGATTTCATCAGCGGTGAGGCCTCCTCCAGCTCCTCTCTGTCCAGACCAGTGGAGGTGGAAAAGTGTCCAGCCTGTGTTTAAGGCCTGCATGCTTGCCTTAATGAAGCGCAAGGTGGGCAGAGGGGCCTCTGATGTGTGTGTAATTAGCAGAAGGTATAGCAAACTGGCTATTAAACCCAGAGTCTCTGATTACACTGGAGGATGGTGCTTGACGTTTAAGAGTTCAGAAGCTTGGGAAAGAAGGGGGCTCTTCTTGGAAATACTTTTGGGGCCTGTTTTTTTTTTTTTGTCTAATTTAAATGTAGGGTTTTTTGTAACTGTAAAATGGTTGTTTAATGGATTTTTTTTGGCCTAACAAATAGTCAGTTTGACTAGTTTTGTACTTCAATTCTCTGTTGTCCAGTTGTAAGTTTGGGGTACTCGGAAGGAATAGAAAACAAATAAGTCTTTAGATGAGATTTAAAAATGTCAATAGAGAGAGAATACCTAGCATACCAGACCTTTTCACAGCTTGGGGCAACTCTCCCAGAAACTTCGTTTGTGATTTTGGAACTATGAGAATCGGTTTAATGGAGGTGCGGAGTAGGGCTGAAGGAGGCCACAAATATATTGTGAAGCAGCAGCATGCAGGGCTTTAAAAACAGGAAAATGTTAATGTTACTGTCAGCCAGTGGAGAGAAGCCAGCGGAGGAATAAGCTTCCTTTTTCTAGAACTTGTTATGAATCTGCTGCATTTTAAACCAGCTGAAGGCAAGACAGCACAGATTGAGGCTAACCCACATATAAGGTGTTGCAATAATCAAGTCGAGAGGTGATAAAAGCAACCAATCTAACAAATGACACCTTAGTAACAATGACTACAAAAGCAGCTGCGGGGAAAGTTCAAAAACTGTAATGGATGTTGCTTTTTTATGTTGAATTCTCTCAACGACCAGATTACAGTGTAACTGAGTTATATTACCTGTCTGATGTGTAATTGTGAATGCAGGTGTTTCAGTGCTTGCTATACAATTACACAACATTGAAGGATGGTCTGATGACACAGTTTACTCCCATTCTCGCTCTCACACACAGCCTCAGGTACAAAAACATACAGATCCCATTGTTTTAAGAAGCTAAGAGCTGCATGGCAGGATGAGTTGCAGAACATTGTTGTGCTCTACAGACCCGAGATAGCGAAGAGTGAATTATTTTCAGCACCATGACCTGCTTAATTGAGAACGTCTGAGCCTGTCTCTGGGTTATGTAGTGGGCTCCAGCAGTGGCTAGGGCCCCATCCATCTCGCATGCACATGTCCAACTGTTGGCTTGACCTCTTGTGCTTCAGCCGCAGTACGGAAAGTCAGCGTGGTTAAGCTGCGAGAGAGAGGGAGCGAGAAGGAAAGAAAGGAAGAAAGAGAGGGGCAACATTTAGACAGCTGCACGCGCAGCGTCATGTATCCCTGTCTGTCAAAGGGAGATATTTCTGTCTCCTTAATGTGGCCCTCAGGCTTCCAAGCGGGCCATCTCGATGTCATCACCGTCACCCTGCTGTCGCTGGCTAAAAAGGCCCGGGCGCTTGCATGCCCGCAGTACAGCATGTGCTGCAGTGAAAAGCCCGGTCTGTGCAGCGCCTAATTGGAGTGCGCCAGAAAGGCAGTTTGACTCATCTAAAATTACTGGGAGCGGTGTACTTAATGGGAAAGCACAGAGGAATGACAATAAGGTCATGATAACACCACATACAGTGGAGCAAAAAGCAACTTTCAGTAAAATATTTTGGTTATTTCTACTCCTTTTAAAAGTACAATGATACTTTCGAAGTTTGCAGACCCTTTAGATTTGTCTATATTTCTGCATAAATGTGACTAAAACCATCACATTTTACAAGCAGATAAGGAGAGTCTACAATCCAAACTCAATTATGTATTTATTGAGGAACATGACCCAATATTCTATATCTGTGAGTGTTAATTTAAATGTAAAATTGGAGCCAGGTGTTTTCAGTCAGTGGGAAGTAGGAGTGAGTGGGTTCCCTGTTTTATTTAAAGAATGTGGATCTATTAAAGTCTGATCTTTACAACACATGTTTATGGAAGTATATCATGATTTCTGAAGATGTCAGACTGGAAACGGTTACAGAACCAGCTCTGAAGTGTTTGGATCCACCCATCCACAGTCAGTCATATGTGTTCAAGGCTGTTGTTGCCCTCCTCATGGGTGGTCAACTAACAAAATTTACCCAGAGCCTGTCTCACATTGGCTTATTTTAATGTTCACAAGTCCACCGTTGGGAGAACACTGAACAACAGTGGTGTACAAGGTAGGGTTTTAAGGAGAAAGCCTTTGCCCTTCACATAGAACCTTGCTGCCCATCTGCAGTTTGCTAAGGCTCAAGTGTTCTGTTTAGAGAAAGGAATACACTGCATAAGAACCTTATCCCATGTGGAAAATGTGGTGGTGGTAGTTTCATGGTTTGGGCCTTTTCAATCATTGTTCTGTTCATGAACTGAATACAATGATGTACAAGCACACAATTTCTCTATCAAAGAATGGTTAAAGAAGAGTAGCTGTAGCATTTTGGAATGGGAAGTCTTGACCTTAATCCAACAGAAATTTTGTGGCAAGACCTCATGTGAGAAAACCCATCAACTTCCCAGAGTTGAAGCTGTTCTCTGTGAAGGAATGGGCTAAAAATCCTCCAAGCTGATGTACAAGAAAGATCAACAGAAACATTGCTGTCATGACTGCACAAAGGGGTCATACCAGATACTGAAGGCAAAGATTTACATTTACCGCATTTACATTTACATTTACATACTTTTGCACACATACACTCACACCAGATTATTATATCACACCAGTTTTATATTTTGTCTCATTAAAGATTTCTTTCAGATCTAATGTTTTTGGTTATATATCTGTTATGGAAAAGTCTAAATGGTTCACAGACTTTCAAACACAACTGTAGAACAGAAGATCAACTTGTTGGGTCTTGTTGGATCTGTTTATGTTTAATCCCGTAGTCTAAGTTATCGCTATGTTTTGCTGTACATTCCGTTTGCATTACGTAATCATTTAAAGCTTACTGCATAGTGGCATAGTTGCATAATGACATACCTGTATTATTGTTTTTTGTAAAATAGTATTTATTGTAATTGCACAATTAATATTTTTCACGAGTGTACAGCAGTCTAATCCTTAGATAAACACAAATGTTCTGTTAACTAAACATAGAATCAGCTCTTTTTACAGAATTTAATTATCTGTGAGTTAATAATAATGAAACTGTCAATTTTGCCATGCTTTCAGCTTTAAAAGTGTGATTTCTACAGCTTTACTTTGCTTCTTATTCAGTATCACTTGTAATAAGACCTGTGTAAGAGTGTGTGTGTTGGTGTGTGTGTGTGTGCGTGTGTGTGTGTGTGTGTGTGTGTGTGTGTGTGTGTGTGTGTGTGTGTGTGTGTGAAAGAGCGTGTGACTGTGTGTCTGTGCATGAATGCATGTTCAGCAGTGGTGCTTCTGCTTCCAGGGCAGGGCTGCTGCTCACACTCCTGACAAAGGAATGTTGCTGCATGCAGAGTCGCAACGTTTTCCCTCACTTCTCATTTACAGTCTTGCTGGCATGTGTGACGCACCGACGTATCAGTGACATCTGAACTGTGGGAACAGAATTCGAATCAAAGTAGTGAGGGAAGAGATTTTTGTCAGCGCTGCCAACACCTCCTGTGTGCCTGGGGTTAGATTGATGGCTCGAACCTTCTGTCGTCCGCCCAGCCTCTCACAAGCAGTCACCGTGTGCACTGGAAGCACCTTGTTTTCTGACAAAAGGGAAAGGAAAGGAAAGCTCACCCAAGTCAGAAATTACAATCATCCTTCCATAAACGTTTAATGATTAAGGTTCCGCATTTGGTTGGGTTGTACCGCAGAACAGCGCACCAGACAACATAACTGATATTATTTTGTGTCAAACAGGATTATGATCAGATGGTACCTATATTTTCAAGCCACTGCATTCCTACAGCTTTCATTTTCTCCATTTTTAAGGTGTTTTTTGTCATAACTATGGCACTCACATTAACAGCTGTTTGTCTTCTACATACAGACTCTGTGGCGAAGTCAATTCAGTAAAATTGATACACTCCTGACTATCGATTTGCACATCTCCATGAGTTTATTTAAGATATATTCTTGTATCAATATATTGAACACAGCTGTGGTTGTGATGTGCATGCATAAGACTAGTTTGTCATATTACTTTGGAAATTGAAAAGAAAGGGAGGGTGCTGGGGAAGTGAGTTTTGTAAAGATTGTCTCGTAACCCTCATGCCTCGCATGCTTTCACTGTGAAATATGATGTGGGTGTTTACACTCCTTAGGTTAACATGGCTATCTGTGGGGGAAACCTGACCTGGCGGCCCTGTTCTGGTGAGGCGAGCGCGCGGTACAGCGCAGCTGCAGAAATACTCCTCTCTCTTCGAGCTGCAGGGACATGCCAGTATTTTCATTCCTCACTCGAGGCATTTCCGAGCACTAACAAAGGCAGAATGAGGTGATGAAACTAGGGAGGAAGCCGCTTTCCAAAAGCACCAAATGATTTTGTGTGCACGCACCGATGACCTCGCTCCAGTAGGGGCAGTTTGCTACTGCCTTGGCTTTTTTTTCTTCTTTCACTTTTTAGTGTGTAAGTAGAGGTCTTTGTTAATACGGAGTCTGCCACATCACATCTACAATGGAGCCTGTCTTTTTATTTTTTATTTTTTGGAATTGTGTCAAATTATTTTGTGTTTATATACTCCTTGCTCACACATTTCCGGCTCTTTATATAGCACTCTTTTAGAAAACATTAAGAAAATGTTGCCTGTGTGCCAAAGGGGAAAAAAAAAGCAAAACAGATTTTTTCTAAGATCCAGACACAGTCCTATGGCACCTAATGCTGGAAAGTTACAAGCTAATGCCCAGGTCACCAACCTGAGAAGCATCTTCCCTCAGGGAGTGAGAGTTGTTTTAATCCCCTCAGAAGCAGCCTTCTAGCCTCTAATAGGAGCCAGCCAGAAGAATGCTGCTGCCTGAGCTGGAATCCCAGTCATCTTTGTCGAGTTAGGTTCAATCTCGCCCCATTGACCGTTTGGGAGGTGCCTGCTGAGGGTCGACACTGAGAGCCTTTGACAACTAGATGCCAATAAACAGGGATTTGGCTCTCCAGAGAAAATAGCCCCGGTAATTGTTAGGTGCGTTTAGGCTTCGCTGCGGAGGGAGGGCCACCACAGTTCTGTGCGTTTTTCTTCCCGGCGTCATGCTTGTGAAAGTGTCAGTCAGTCCCCTGCCCGCGCGCATGTCTGTGGCTGTCTGCTCGACTTGGCCCAGCGATAGAGGCCTGGCTCAATGCTGGTGGTTGGTAGGTTTGGCTGCTTGCCTGTCTTACTGGAGTTTGAATGAAAGGGCCTCTGTGAACTTGTGGGCTACTGTGGCATTTTCCAGCTGCCAAACTGAGTTTAAAAAAAAAAATATATATATATATATATATTTATATCCTGATGTTGGTTGATTAGATCAGGATTACAAAGCCACTCCAACTCATTCCACAGGTATTCGGTAATACTCTGCCACTTCATGACCCAATGCTGGGAGGCTTGATACTCTTGTAGCCAATTCTTAATATTGTACAAGATGCTTGAAAGCTGATGTGTGACTGGTCCAGAGTTTTTGTTCTGTTGTCTCTGTGGCAAATGGGCATACCTTAAAGTAACAGAATTCACTGATTAGAAAGGGTGACTGAAAATACAATGTAACATATTGTAATCATGTCACTCTTATTTAGTTATAGGTTTTTACACCATAAGGTACCCAGCTTATGTTGTGTAAATATTCCATGATGACAAGATCAATAGAATTATTGCTTGGATTATTACCACTATTACCAGAATTACTTGGAATTCTTGTTACCTTAATGTACGTTAAAGTTGAGGATGTTTGTTGTTCTCCTATAAAGTTGCCATTTTAGAGATACACAGTAGTGTTGTGACAGCAGTAATATGTATAGTTACAATAGACACCCACACACTTTAGAGTTGAAACTCCAGTAATTGAAGGATCCAGGTTGTTGGCAATACATCGGCAGCCTAATTAGCAGACGAGAGAGCTTGTTAAGTGAAGAGGTCTGTTAGTGATGCCGTTCTGAATATGCAGGTATTCAGCAGTGATAGCAGTATCCTTCAAATATGTTGGTATTGCATTTGACTCTCAGGTGCTCTTTCAGGAGTATACATTTTTAGCACTAGATCTTATGCTCAATTAAGTCTATTCAGTGAAGAATGCCTCTCAGTTGTATTTGATGCATTCACATCCTCCTGTCATTCCCTCTCGGACTAAAGTAAACCAGTTTGATCCATAGCTGGAGAGAACAGATTTATCTTCTCCCCGGGGACTAACGTGTGCACGAGATCACGAGTGCCTCGTCTTGTGCTTTTTACTCAAACGGCAGCGATTGAAATTCAAATGTAATCCCAGCAAAATGCCAGAGCTAAGTTTTACACTGGATGCTGGCGATAGCTGCTATTCTTCCATTGATGACCCTTGTGGCTTTGCTTCTACCCCCTCATTATCGTATTCAGCAGAGCCCAGAAGAGAGTGTGTGCTGAAAGACTGCTTTCTCTCCCCAACTGCTGCATCACGCTCATATGATCCGCCGTTGTATTTAATTGTGTGTGCGATGTCTTATTCCACTGCGCCCTTGGAGAAGGCCCAATCAGCCGAGGAAACGCTCTGCAGTCTTTATTCTCCTCAGACATGAGCTCCGTGACCCACCGTGTGTGAAGGTAAACAAAGGTTTACACCGCACACAAAGGCACCTGCTAGCTAATTGGTGCTGAATGTCTGCAGAATGGCCCTCTCATGCTCACCTTCTTCTCGCCCACACAAACAAATATGTGTTCCAGTATTAATGTCGGGGGGTTCACACACAAACAGACCAAAAAAATGAAAAAAAAAAAAAGTCCCTCTAGCGGGTTGAGCCCTAAATGAATTATTCAGATGTGTGCGTTGCGTGTTTTGCTGGCCGCTCTGCTTAATGGCATCCACTGGAGATTAATCCTGATGTAAGACGATCACAGCATGAGAGCAGATATTCTGCCGAGAGTCGCCGCTCACTGCCTTTAACTGTGTGTGGCAGAGAGACAAAGCTGAAAACGGCGGAATTTATTTCACCTCTAGAGGCTCCAAAATAAACAACTCGCAAATCAGCGCTGCACTGCTTTTGTCGTGTAATTTGCTGTAGCGCGCAGCTCTGTGATAATGTTTTGTAAGCAGAGCTCTTAGCATCAATATTAGGTCAGAGGGAAAAGCATATGCCCGCATTCCATTTTTCTCTCCGGATATTTATAAATCGCAGCCAGTAAGTTAAATCCTAGCTGTTGTTCAGACTAATATCGCTTCACGATGGAACAGAATGCCAGGCTTGGCTAGGATGTGTGGAATATTGCTTTCTATATGGAGATCACTGCATTACACACTAACATTTCTAATGAAAGGCCTTATGCTTCACAGAACCACAGCAGAAAAATGGAATCTAATAGCTGAAATTGATGTCATATATCTCTTTTCCACTGGAGCAGCCAGCATCGAACAGCGCCACATATTAGCACCGATGTCAGTATGAAGTGTGAGATACCTTTGCATATGTCCATGTGCATATATTTTGATTGTGCATGTGTTAGGGTGCTAAATATACATTGACCTTTGAAGTTCTGAGATTACAGAGGGCTACATGCTGATCACATTTTTATTTTGTATTATTATGATCGTTTTTGTTTTTTTTGTTCTCGGACGACGTGGATGAGCGCTCTGTAGATATTTTGATGAATCAAGGCATTTTTCTCAGACAAATATAATAATTAGGGGTGTTGATTTGTTCATTTCAATCAGTTAATCACAGAAAAAATAATGTGTAAAAAATTGCGGATTAATCGCATTATGGGCTTTAACCCGAATGTGTTCTGTCAAAACATGCTACCCATCAAGGTGTGCTACCGTGCCCTTCTGCGCATGAGCAGTTCCACAGTCTTGGGATCAGTGCCGTGCTCACAAATCTGTGCTACCTAGCTTTAGGGAAGCTAGTTTATCTGTGCTACCTTGGGATAGTGACAGCTGTATAAGCTTCAAGGGAGCATTTTTTCACAATTGATAGAGTCTTCTGTCGATTTGCGCTACAGGGAGCATGAATTGTCAGAACACCCTGCTTCACGGTAGCATTTCTCTGTGCTAGAACCTGGCTGTATAAACTGGCTCTATGCACCTATCTATCTATCTATCTATCTGTCTGTCTGTCTGTCTGTATGTCTGTCTGTCTGTCTGTCTGTCTGTCTGTCTGTCTGTCTGTCCGTCCATCCATCCATCCATCCATCCATCCATCCATCCATCCATCCATCCATCCATCCATCCATCCATCCATCCA
>JBBPDE010000148.1:14944486-14962324 GCA_037974605.1 Nannopetersius ansorgii | reverse complement strand
TTCGGGTGTATTCAAGTAGAAAATACCTGTTTTTTTGTTTGCATTATTAAAACAAAAAATGTGTGTATATATATATACATATACATATGTTACTTAGAGTTATTAACGCGTTAACACATTGTTTACTTAATGTTGACAATTATTTTATCGCGTATTAATGCTGTTTTTTTTATTCTTTTATTTTGAATTTGCTTTTTTGGGCTCGTGAGTCTGGCTGATGTTCACGGGGGGTCAGGCATCCCATTACTTTTGTCCATATTGTTATTATATTTGATTTGCTTACATTAATGTTTAAGTGGAGATTTAGAGATTGAACATTTAGATGTTAAAGCGAATACCACTGTTAAAAAAGCACCTAATTTGTTTAAAACATTTGCAAACCAAATGTTCTTGCACTTTTATTCATATAGCAGTACTTTAAAAATAAAAGTGCACCAAACGCATCTTTTTATTCATTGTTCAATTTTGTATATAACAGTGTGATAAATCACAGACAACCATGTGATAACATTTAGCTTTTTTAATCAAAAAAATGTTTGTCCAGTTAACTGAGAAAATTAAACGGGTACATTAAACAAATGTCACAAGACTTGCAGTCTTTATTTATAAGTATTCATAATAACCATATTGTCAATATTTTATTATTGAAAATCAGCATGTCCAGCACAAATATCACTGTTCGGCTTGTCTTTAACATGCAGGTTAGAATGATCTTGAGCGTCTGGCATGACATTGCAGAATGGCTGATGAGGCCCATTGTGACGCTCGTAACCAAGTGGCTCTTACTGTTGAGGACTTTCCCCTTGGGAGTGGTGGCTTTGAATGCTCACCTTATGAGCTTCAGCTTGGGCTAAGTGAGCGTGATCAATGGTCAGATGGATCATAAATAACATGTATGAATTTGCCGGGGCTCTGTGTGTGGCAGTGCTCCAGCCGCAGCCCTGCCTGTGTACTTTTAACCTTGCTCATGCAGACAAATGAGCACTTGAGTCTAACATTCAAAAGGGGATTGAGGCTGGGGAGCAGAGACAAATAGCATTAGAGGCCAAAACAGATCAGAGTGGGAGGGAGGCACTGGATCTGTTAGCACACAGACTCACAGGTAACCATGGAGCAAAATTGATCTGGCCAAGCTCATTTGTGATGAATCATAACATCCACTGCCATGTTAGAGGTTTCTTCAATTGCCTTTCTGCTGTGCTTGACCTACGCTCCCTCTGACTCGCCTGTAGCAAGGATCACTCTGATTGCCCTCTAGGCCTGTAAGATGGATACACAGTCTGTCCTGAGTGAAAGGTTTTGTGGCCAAACATCTGGAGTAGCTTCCTCAATTGACCGTTTCTGAATGGAGTTTGTCTGCAGTTCATCTCAGAGGCTTTTGCATGATGTGTGAGCCCACCATGGAGCCACTGCTGTAAATATTCGTGACTTCAGAGCAGGCCGAGACATGATCTCATCCGCTTCCGCCAGAGCATCACATGCAGGCACAGACTCTGCAGATGTAAATCAATGGAGTTCTTTTGGCTCCTCAGAGCCAAAGAAGCATGAGCAAAAAAATCAAGCGATGATTTTTCAAATGCAATATAAATAATGACTCAAAACGCTACGTATTATGCTGCTGCATATAGTGATGGTGATTTGCCGTGCAGTGAACCATGGTGTGACGTGGGTTAAAATGGGCCTGAATTCTTCTGATCAAAATTGTTTATGTTTGGTTGGATTATGTCCTGATTGGTCTAAACCAGCCCACATAAATCCTCATCTGGAACATCTGAAACCGCTCAGGATGCTCACGGCACGCAATAAAACATTTAGAGATTTTGTTAGAGGGCTCATTTGCATATTGCACCCTTTTGTCATATCATGACGGCAAAGGCCAATATTTCAGTTATGGTTAACAGCAGCACATTCTGCAGGAATGGTCTCGTATATTGATGCATTTCGCTCTCAAGCTAAAAACACACAAAAACGTCTTAGAAGACGTAGAAGACGTACAAATATAGAAGCGAAGATACGATTTCAGAGGAAGCTGGAAGAACCGGACATCACTGACATCAATTCCTCCAAAAAACATAATGCACTTGTTTTTATTCCATTTGGGAGGTAATCACATCATCTCCAAGAATAGAGATCACATAAAAGACTGTGGCAGCCGCTTAAAAAAAATGCAATTTATTTACTCATTTGATATAATGTATTAATTTATTAGTGGTCTGTGGGCTGAGTGTTGGTGTTCTTGTTGCATAGCCTGTAATATTCCTTTCCTTCTATAATGATATCTCATTTTTATGCTATTGAGACAGAAATTGAGGAACCACATAATTGCACTTTAGTTGTATGAAATGTGTAGTAGGACTATTTTTTACTAATTAATGATCATTTACTGCAGACTAGCTGAGCATTTCTTTTACTTTACATATGTAGTGTTTGCCCTGTATCATGGAATGATTGTAGAAACATGGTCTTGTTCTGCCACGGGGAAAAAGAACAAACCCTTCCTTCTGCGCCTAAGGGTCCGATTGTGCCGTTCGTAATCATAAATGAAAACATTTGTATAAAATTCACTCTCTTCATGATTCTTGCTCAGTTAAGTTCTTGTTGGTCATTTGTTTGTTTCAAGTTATTTGTTTCCAAAATGTATTGGAGGAGCATCATAAATCAGCATTTTAGCCCTCAATGTCATTCGTGTATTTTTTTAAAAACGGTTGTTTTAAGCACTTGTTCTGTCGATTTTATGTGTTTTGAATTTCATAGCTAGAGCCACTGGCACAAAGTACATTACATGCTGAGAGGCAGCAGTATTCACCCCTGTTAACACTAATTAAATTACCATTGCACTTTTTTGATTCCTCTTTGATATCAAAGTGATCGCCATGGTGTCCTACTCAAAATGTGAGTGGATACAAATATGACTCGCACTGACCAAGACTTTTTATCTCTGCGCAACTGTGCGTGAAGGACGTGCACCACATGAGTGTCTGTCATGTTTGTCAAAAAGGTATATAGGAGACTTTCTCTAAACCAGTGCAGAAAGAGGATGAAAGAGCTCACACAGTCATGACTGAGGGTGCTCTGTATTTCAGCTTACTTTTACCTGGACATGAGATAAAATGACAGCCTTGCTTCTGTCAATGGTTAACTCTGAGAACACCTTACCAAATTGCTGGAGAGTGTGTTTTATAAGGACAGAAGTGTACAGGTATTCAGGGCTTTTCATTAACAGAGTTCTTTTCTTTCAGTCTTCCAGGTCAAGGTTCAGGTTCATGCCAATCGTCAAATTTGTTTTCTGATCAGCATTTTGTATTGCAATGTTTGGACAAGCTAGCTGCAAATGAAAGCAAACACTTCATTCACTGCAGAACAAAAAACCATTCCTTAGAAAACATTCTTTAGAAAGTGCACTGGGGGAAGTGACACTTCAGTGAGTTGTCCAGCCCATGGACATTTCCCTCACTTCTCTATTGGGAAATTCTGCTATGACATTGCATTATCTTTATATAGAGCACAGATTTCTTGCCTTACCACAGATGTGGAATATCCAGTAAAATAGCCTTTTAATATCCCATGTAATTGGAATTAACACTTAATTAAATTCGGTATTGTGTCTCTCATTTCAAGGCACTGGATAATTAGTCTCAAGGTTAACTGGCTATCTTTGACTTTAATTCTACTTATCTTAAATTGATCTGCAAAACATTTACATTTGTAAGAAGGAAGTAGTGCAAGCTGACACAGAGTTAATACTCCTCAAATTAAGGAGCTCAAAATTTACATTTACGCCATTTATCAGACACTTTTATCCAAAGCGACTTCCAGTCCCTACCTACAGGGGACAGTGTCCCTGGAGCAACTTGGGGTTAAGGATCTTGCTCAGGAACCCAGTGGTGGTGTGCTGAAGGTAGGATTCGAACCCATGACCTCTTGGTCTAGAGGCAAGTATCCTACCCACTACAACCCCCACCCCAATTTAAGCCAGTTGTGATTTTTCTTTTCTCTTGTTTTTGGATCATGACTTGGAAATGTTGCTGTTCTGCTGTAGAGCAGAATGTCTTTACATGGTTCAAATAGCTGAGAATCCAATGGTCCTTCAGTGACTGTGGGAAGTTGAAAAGCAGCTCCACCCTCCCTCCACCATGCTTCACAGTATTGAGAGAGTTTGGTGCTGGTATGTAGTTTTCTGTCCAAACATAACATAACATTGCTAAAAAGCACAGCTCGTATTTGTCTTTAGAATATTGTAGATAGATATGAGGAAACTTCGGGGGCTTTTTTGCAAATTTGAGATAGATAGCAGTGTTTTCTTACTTTCTTTGATTGATTTCCTTTGTAGTAACCTTCATTGAACTCCACTCTTGATCATTGTCACTCTTTTTAGTAGCAACGGTGCTAGATTTCCTACAGTTGTGAGCTACCTAATTGACTGCGGAGTCTTACGTGGAGTCTTATGAGCTTCTGCTTTCCTGCTCTGACTTTCAAATTTCTTTTGATCAGCCCATCTTTTGCTCTAACAGAGGAACTCCATTGTGAAGAGCAAGTAATCAATATACGTTTGTGTTTTTTATTTTTTTTATATAACATAGCAGGTCACACAACGGGAACTATTACAGGAACCTTGTTTTTAACATGTCATAAAGTCCATATATGTTTTTCATCACTGACCTTCCATCAGTGACTGCGTTTTGTTATTATCAATAATAATAACAATAATGTTATAATCAATCTTAGAACCTATTCAAGCACAAAATCGCAATTTTAAAGCTTCACAATCTTTTCTCCCCCCAGTTGTATATGTAATTGTATTCAACTTGTAGAAAATAATGATCATGTTTGGATACTTTTACTAGTGTTCAATGGGCTGAGAGTTGTTAGGTATGTGAGCTGGGAGTGTGTTCTACACTGAGCTTTCTAGGTGTGAAGGCCGTCATTAGCAACCCCTGAAAGCTGGTCTGTGTGAAAGCAGTGTGAGTGCTGGAGTGAGCTGGGGCCAGTGTGGGCTCCAGTTCTCACTCGATTACACACTTAATCAAATCACCTGCTTGTTTATACGCTCTGCACTCCCATGTTAAAAAAGAACCCACGCTTCATTCATTCAGGCCGTGCTCCGGGAGACCCTCCACCTCTCACTCAGCACACATGCCCACAACCACAACCCCCCCCTCCTCTGGAAAAACCTCAGTCAGTGTTATATGTTGAAACTGTTTTCTTTTGTGTTTTAGGAAGCCTCTCATGTACTGAGGAAGTGAATAATTCATTTGGAATCAGTTGGGTGAGGAGCATGGTAATCACCTCAGGTGGCGGGGGAGCTGTCTTACATTTTCTGCTGTTCAAGTTGCATTATTGCAGTTTGAGTTCTCTTAACTCTTCTCGGTCAGAGACTTTGTAGATATTGCATTACATCGCTTCACTCTGTGTGTCTTTCGTTGTTCGATGAGATAATCTACAAATAGCTATGTGCCTGCATGTTTATATGCTTCCAAGCATTCCTAATGTCTTGGAGGAGTGATTTCAATGAACATAATGGCTGTTCAGTGGGCCTGCTGCTGCTAATACATGCACCAGCCCAATAACCCGTCCTCAGAGAGAGCATATTGATTGGCACTATAATATTTGTCTCATCCCTCTAAACAAGGGGAGCGAATAAAGAGCCCAAACCAGCGGCAGCTCTTTATATCAGCCAGCTTCCAGAGCCACCTGATGCAGAAACCAAAGAAACAGAAATGTCAGAGACGCTCATCAGAGCGGTTGTGCAAACAATATGTTTCTCGTTTCCTGTACGAAGTGCCGAGATCATCACAAATTTTGGTGTAACTGAACCCGGCTCATTGTCTCTCAGTGGAGTCACCTCAACCTCTGCTCTGTGTTTGTGCCGTGACACACTCCGCTTGCCACAGGAGCAGATATGACATCATTTCGCCACAGCTGTGGGCCGCACACGAGGCGTGGAGGGGGAACAATTGACCAGGGGCGACGCAGGAAGAGCCGGCTGACCTGATTGCTCAGCTGGCCAAGCAACTGGGAAGGAAGACCCAAGGCGGGGTCCTGCATGAGGGGAGGGGTAGTGGTGGAAAGTGCCCCCCCACCCCCGCCTTCCCCTCTCCCCAGAACGCAGTTATGTTTGCCCAGCCTGCTGCTGTTCTGCTGCCTGCCTGCATGTCCTGGCCAAAGCAGATTTGTACATGAAAAATGATCTGCGATCACTGCTGCTGTATCAGCTTTCAGATATGGGCTTATTGGACGCTCCTGATCCTCTTGAAAGAGGCCTCCATCGCATTCACTGAAAAGTCTGGGAATGCATTCTTTGAGGTGTGCCAGTAACATTCAGACCTGAACTCACACCTCAATTCTTAGTATTTCAGGTTTTCTTTTTTTATGGTTTTGAAAATGCCAGTTGCTCTTTGCTCTTTGCTCTTTATGTGGGTATTTTATGTGGACCAATTAAAATGGTGCAAAATCTTATTACATTACAGTACAGAACCAGTAAGAGGGTTACAATACACTGACAATACACTGTTTATCTGGCTTTCATGGTATCTCTGATTTAAATTTGTATATTGATTTGGTGGTCTTAGTGTGTGTGTGTGTTTTTTTCTTTCCACACACCCACACACACACACACACACACACACACACACACACACACAAACAAACACGAGGAGGACCAAATCAATATGCACATATATACATATATATGTAAGCATATTCTGCCATGTGTTATACCTCCCACATGATAGTTCCCACATGAAAATTCTAAATTCTGTACATAGTTTTGAATTATAAGGGGTACAGCTGCACCCTAGAACACCACTGTGAATGTAATGGTGCCATTTTTTCACCACATATACATAGACACATAGACAGCTGGAAAGGGCGAGATTCATATGACCTACCACATGTTCACTTCTATATACAGAAAGCAGGAAAGCAGAGTACAATAGTGCTAATAAGGGAGCCAATTCTGTAGAGACCTATAGACAGGCTGTTTGTTTCAGTGATCCTTTAGCAAACACAATGTGGAACAGATAGCGGGTGTGACTGTGCGAATACGACACAGGGTGAGCATTCAAGTGTTTGCATTTGTTTTTCATTTGCATGCAGTGGCTGTGTGTGAGTGTGTGTGTGTGGCAGGCTCTCTGATGGCCCTATCTTCCTTTATAGATTAGTTTTCAGTGCTTAAAGCTGATTCCCACAAGGCAGGGGCTCCTTTTCAATGACAGGGCCTCATCTGTTAGCGTCCCTCAGGTCCGGCGCAGCGCAGCGTGCTGCAGCTCCCAGCAGCCAACACAAAATGGGCGGCATCCTCAGGAGAGCTCACCTCCACCGCCCCTCAAGAAGCCGTGTGGGAGTTTAATTACTCTGGCGGCCACAGACTGCGCCTCCCTCTCTCTCATTACTACAAGCGCGTTACCTGCTTTTCTGTGTTCTTTTCTTTCCTCGCTTTCTGTTCAGTTCAGCTCCACACGACGGATGTCCCGTTCTTACCTGAAAGACCATATTTTAATGGATCGGTATTAAGTATATTAACCCTATCTTGCTTCTCACTGCAGTACATTCAGAGGCTTTGGCAATATGCTCTAAGTGTAGCTGCAATAATGCACATGCCCAAAGTTGTCCATAACATATCAGCATTGGGAAACAGATTCAGATTTTTTTAGTCTGTTTGATCCCCCTCCTCTCTCTTTATGAGGTGGTAACTTGAAGCAATAGTTTTGAAGTCATATTTTCAGAAGTTAACCAGCTGTTTTTATGTGTGCAGTACGATTTTGGAAAAAGTGGAAAATGTAATCAGCTCAGCAGCTACTTGTGTATCTACAGCCAAACATTGCATGAAAAATGGCGTTAAGAGTGGCAGAAGCTTCCACATGGGTGTTTTGTAGTTTGCATAGACAGGAAGATTTGTAAAGATTTATCAAGTTTTTCAAAGGCAGATTTGTAAAGAGTAAATTTACTGTGATACTATGGAGAAGTTGGTAGGATTAGTACATTTTTATATACTAAAATGTGAATTGTGCAGCTTTGTTTTCAATAAAAATACAGATAGTGCATTAGAATGCAGTATCAGTACATACACAGTATTAAAATGACACAAGTCAGGCAAAAATTTGGTCTTCATAAAGTAAACTAGGGGTGGTGGCAGCCTAGTGGATAGGATACTTGCCTCTGGACCAAGAGGTCATGGGTTTGAATCCTGTCTTTAGCAAACCAACACTGGGTTCCTGAGCAAGACCCTTAACCCCAAGTTGCTCCAGGGAGACTGCCCCCTGTTGTTAAGGAATGGAAGTCACTTTGGATAAAAAGCATCTGCTAAAGGCCGTACATGTAAACTAATAATGATTGTAGTCAGAGTATTACCTCCTCCCTAAGGACTAAGCATCATTTCTGTGTAGTCCATTTGGTTAGTCTTAATGAACGTACTTACTTCAAATTCAGTCCATCCTCACTGTCTGAATGAGGTGTAGCGTCTGAGCCGCTGTTTGTCTCCTCGGCATGTGCTTAAGCCTCTAATGTGTTGCCACCACATTGAGTTGCCTGTTATTTAAAATGCTCCACTTGGCACGATGGCCATGGCACCACCAAACAAGGCATGAAATGCTACGCTGCTGGTGTTGCAGTTCTATCCACTTTGTCTGGCTAAATCTCCTCTCCCCCAACCTGCACTGGGAACGCTGCCGATTGTGCCAAGAACGTCTAGCGAATGTTCCCATTTGTTCATGAGAAGTGTCTCACTGTGAGGTAATGAGAGGCATCCTCACATGATTTTTAATTAACTGGCCATTTTCTCTCTTTTTTGGGTGAGGTCATGTCAGGATGCTTCAGTTATTAAAACTAAAACTGCATGGAAAACATTCAGCTTCTTTTAATAACAGGATGTTTAATGTTGTCACTGTATTATTTTTAATATGGATAGAAAATTAGCTGACAAAGTAATTCAGATTGTGTTCAGAATGTGTATGCGCACTTACTCAGCACATCCAACAATAAAGGCAAAAAAGGTTTTTCTATAGTGATAGAAAGCGCAGTATGAGAAAGTTCGAATTGCACAGGCTTATACATCAGACTGTGGCAAATATGGACTTGCATGCACTCCTCAGGGGGCGGTTAAAGAGGACATCACCCAAGTCATTGAGAATGAGGTGTTAGTAAAGATGGGGTTAATTGCTTATTTTGTGGAGAGAATTGTAGCATTAGCAGCCAGTAGACCTTTAGCATGATCTCTCTTTCTCTTGCTCTCGTTCTCCTTTTTTCTCTGAGTATGAGACAGATTACTGGGTCTAGCCCTGCGCTCAGGGGCCTGCTCTGGGTGGCTGGCGTCTGTGTCGGGGGGAATTTCTGCAGACATTGTGCAGGTCTCTCAGATCATTACAGCCTCCTTCACTGAGCCTTTGTTCCCCGTGCGCTCAGCCGGTGAAGCTGACACGCGGCATTTTGCCATCGCGAACGACGCGCACCAAACCGGGACGTCGTGTCTCCTAATGTAGCTCTGCGTCGAAAACATGCTCGACTGTCACTACCCCCACCCCCCCCACACACATGCTCCCCCATCCCCCGCCCTTTCTCCGTCCTCTTAAATGTGTTCATCTTCTAACAAAGCATCAGACAGCTTATTATGGAGGTGTGAACAGAGAAGAGCTTTCTGCTTCTATGCATTGCTGTACCTTTTCCCTCTTTACTCGTATTACCATTCGTGCCAAAGCGCCATGCGACTGGGGCCATTGAGGCAGCATGGCCTGTGTGTGTTTTGGCTTGTGAGTGTTTACCAGGCTGTGTACAAAAGGGAGCGTTTGCTGCTTCAGTGCAGAGTCTCAGTGCTCACACACGTTCTGCTTCCAGCTCCTCAGGGGTCGGCTATCAGGATGAGCTTCATGTGCAACAGTGGTCCAAATGATTGTTTAACAACCGCTGCCTCACCTGTCTAGCAGGCAAGAGGCTTTATCATTTGTTTCTATTGTCTTCAACTGCCTGTACTCTCATCATTTGTATCTAATATTGTGAATGTTTATAGTTATCTTTGACAACTGATGAGCCAAACAACATTGGCAACTATTGCACTAAGTCTACATTATTATTTTTTACATTGGGATTGGGCTACAGTCATTACAATGTTGAGCCCAGGATCGTGAACCCCTCTACTCACCCTTCCACACACACAGTAGAATTCATACACATGCAGTGCACTTCATTTTTATTTATTATTTTGAAGAGATCTGCATGCAACTGTGCATGACTGTGGCTTTTTGGCTTTGCATGTTTCCTCCCTTTTGTATATTGTTTAAAGTGCCACACACTTTCTGACACCTTCCAGTGGTGGTAAAATATTCCAGTGGTGGTTTGTTAATTTTATTCTTTTGTGATTTTTGAAAACGCAATCTTTTATTTTATTCCTATTCAGACATTTAATGGCCACTAAAATGCCCACGTGTGTGTAGTTGCAGGCCACTAGTGTGGAGAGTCGTCAGGGCAGGGTCAGCCTGCGTGTTTGTGTTTCTGGAAGAGGGGCTTCTCTTGCCAGTTGTCGGCTCTGGGCTGAAAGGAATGGCAACACAGGAGTTTAAGTTTCAGCTTGTGCTGGGGGCTGTGTGCTCTGGGCCCCTGGCTGAGTTCAGAGGTCACACTTGTGAGGCAGGCAGGCTGGAGGAGGGCCGGTCCAGGGGCCCCAGCCTCACACAATATGTCCGTCAGCAAAAGCTTTTATTTTCTTCTCCTCTTTAGCTGCTTGAGACCCTTCTTGGTAACCAAGGAAGTGTTGGCAGGGACGATGAGCCTGGGTAACGGGGAGCGGGCAACAGGGCATGCGCAAATGTTCTGTTTGGGTTGATAAACGCGTAGCGTCTACAGCCACTGATTATTTCACTGCTCCTGGTCTCTTTTGGCAGGTCTTGTCGCTTTTGCTGCTCCTGGGGGACCCTTGTGTACTGCGTGGATAGCTTTGAGTGGGTGTGTGTGTTCGAAAGAGTGCGTGCGTGCGTGAGTGCTTCCATATGTCTAGACAGGAGCAGAATCCCAGGGGCCCCACACGTTTAGACTCAGGATATTAAATGACCTAATGGCCGTGTTATTTGTGTAGGATTCATTTAGAGAATCTTGTGCAGGACATTAAATCATAATGAAGAGGGTATGGATTTTGATCGAAGGTGGGAAGGCTGTATTGGGAGCATGTCTGGGTAATGCTGGGCTAAAGCCGCTGCATTAAACATCGCAGAGAGCGATGGGCTGTGACCTGGGGCCGGCAGCCGTGCACCGTCTCAGCTATTCAGGCGTGTCTGAACAGCCAGACGCAGACGCAGCCAGACCACGAGTGGCATGCTAGCTTCTCTCTGATGCTAAAATCATTAACTCCGAAACAAGACCAGACACATGGCTGCACCAGTTGAGCAATACAGTAAGGCATTTTAGAGGACCCTAACCACTCGAGTTTGGTGGCAAACAGACAAAAGTACGGACCAGTTTCTCACTGCAAGATGAAGTTTTTAGCTTCTGGGTCACATTTTAGTCCACTTTTATTGATAACTCTATCCTAAAGTGACAGTATCTCTTTAAACAAGTCTATTTAAGGTTAGATAACAACTTGATGCATTTTGAGACTGTGTGGTGATTCATGCAGCACTAATTGCTAATGTGCTTGCCTCCATTACTTATTACATTAGCCGCTCTCCTCCAAACTTATTTGATCAGCTAATGGGGGAAATTGTGCATATTTGGTTTTTACCAAAGTATTTCTTTCAGTCTTTTCAACATGTACAGCTGCTTACAAGATTCAGCCATATAACAACTTATAGTTAATAGCGCGATTTATTTAGTCCTTGCAATCCTGGTTGTAATTAAGTGCTGCTCTAGGCATTTTAAGGTCTTCCACCACTTATCTAGGTTAAGTAGTAATAGCCTGCCATGCTAGCATGAGGACTCTCTCTCTGGCCTTTGTGTTACACTAACAGGAACTGCCTTATTTCCTGAGCTTGACTCAGCGTTCGGCTGCGCTGGAGACACAGGTTACTTTACACTCGCGCAGCTTCAGGTGTCACTCCAGCTGTGGATCTGGAGGCCACGCTCCATTCTGCAAATCTGCAACTGGGCAGGAGAGCACAGTGCCAGGAGTAATACCCGCATGTCACTATCATAACATCAGAGTGCTGACGCGGGCTAGAGCTCACACGCACACGCTCACCTCTGTCTCACACACACACACACACACACACACACACACACACACACACACACACACACACACACACACACCGACTCCTTAGTTTTTCTTCATGAGGCCTCTGCTTGCTACTGGATCTCGTTCTCAGTAGCAGACACAAACTTTTGAGCTGCATAATTGATCCTTGAGATGCAGCCGATGTGTTATTCAGCAAATGAACACCCAGGCAATCATTATCTGATCAAAGGCAGCAGGTCGTACCCAGGCCTAGCAGAGAACAGACCAAAGGGCTGAGCTTTCTGTACACTGCAGCAGTTACATGTTGAGCAGGACCGTCTTTGCATGATCTAGATTTTTGTTGGTTTAAGTGTAGGCCAACGAGATGAAACAAGAATGGTAATTATTCAAAAATCATCTGAGTTATTATTGACAAACTGTGTTATGCTGGAAAGGCTTGGCCTCTGAACACTTGCTGCTTTGTAATGCTAGATAGTTACACTCTTAAATATAAAAGCGACAGCTAGGGCTGAGGTGATGCCATAGAACATTCACTTTGTATGATTTTTATGAATCGTCAGTTTATAAATAAACGTTTAAAGGTTGCGACAAACCTTTTAAAAGTTTATAAACCCCAGTGGCAATTACCTGCAATTAAAGATTTTCCCTAGAACCATGCATCCAAGAAAATAACTGTTATTTTCATTAATGTAAGGTCAAACATATACTAACATTACAAAGGAAGGGACAAATGTATATTCATTTTGGTTTATTTATCATGGACATCATAAAATATAGGACAGCTGATGTAAAAAAACAACAACACACATATATGAAATACGGTAAATATACTCACAATTCTATGTCAACCCAATATATGATATATAATGAACACACTAAGTCATCAGTTTTACAAAGAAGGCGTTGTTTAGTTTTTTCCCCAACTCTGACACACTTTTAAAAGCTGTAAGATCTTTTAAAAACTTACTTTTGAATAGAAAGTGCATAACATCTTCAAACCTGAAAGAATCTCTGTCTCAAGACAAAAACGCAGTTTTAAATAACCTGAATTAAAGCAGCGGTCCCCAACCTTTATTTCGTCACGGACCGGTTTAATATCAGAACCTATGTTCACGGCCCGGCCTTTAAGGAGTGGCAGATAAATATACATATACTATTTATACAGATAAATGATACGCATAAAAATGGGGATATTTTAAAAATATAATAATGGGGTATCTTTAAAATATAATAATAAACGTAAATCCAATGTGATATATATATAAACACAAACATGGATTATATATTTAGGATAATGACAAGAAAACGAGATTAGTATCGATAAACTGTTTTTGGCTGAGGAAGGAACAGGGAAAGAAGAATAAAGATAAAAAATAATGATACAAAACGCATTGAGGTTGGAGTGTGTTCTCCAGGCTGGTTGACCTGCGGTGCTCTAGCCTGTAGATATTCACTACACAGCCTGAGCTTTATTGATCAGTGAGTGTCCTGTCCACTCACAACCACACATTCACTGTCTGAAGCAAACCATAGCTGTCACGCTAACCGTTTGTGAACAAGCTGTGGTGTGGACGAGGACCTGCGTTCGCATTAGCATATGTGGATTCATGTGTGTGGCTTATATTTGTATGTGCTGCTGGTTTTGATCATGTGTGCATTTGTGTGACATGGCTGCACATGTTACACATCATGCTCTTGTGTGTGTGTGTGTGTGTGTGTGCGTGTGTGTGTGTGTGTGTGTGTGTGCGTGTGCGCGCGTGTGTGTAGACACACTTAACCAGAGCTGAGTGGTGGGGGAGAGGCAATAAGAGAAGAATGATTACCAGACAGGCCACATGCTCAGTCCAGATATGCAGCTTTAGCAGTATTCCTCTGCTGCACAGTGTCAAGCATATTGATCAGCTTCTTGTAATAGAGAGAGGGGCAGTGTGCAAAATCAATGCTTGATTTTTTTCCCCTTTCTCTCTCTCTCCCACTCTCTCTCTTTCTCCTTCCCTAGCTAAGTCAACCTGCTGCCATTATCTGTCCTGAGCGTAAAGAAAACCTCCAGCTTTTCTTCCACCACTTCTCTAACACCATGCCGGTTCCATGTTGCCACAATAAAGCTAACACAAGCCCTCTTTGTTTTGTGCTGCTTCTACTGTCCCTTGTCCTGCCCACAGACTCAAAAGCAAACATTCCACGACACAATTTCATTTCTCCTAGACTGCTGCACTGTTCACGCTGTTAGAACGTGGAGCTCAGCTTTTTGCTGTTATGTGTAGAAGTAAATGGGCAGAGTTGATTTTTGTCCCGTCAACAGGATAAAAACGGGATGTTTTTTTGCTCCGTTATGCAAGCGTTCCCGTTTTTGCGGGGTTTTTTCTCACCCAGGGTTGATACAGATTATGAAAAAAAAAAGATTAATGCTGCCCTTGCAGTCGTCAGTCTGTCTACTGTCAGAAAATAGAATTCATTTAGGTAATCCAGATGCTTTTCCTCAGTTTGGGTCTGGAATTTGGCCGGCAGTCAAGCAGCTCAGGGTGAGCTTTTGTGTTTGCACGGAGAGGCTGGCCTTGCCTAGCGCCGCTCTGCCAGCCTTGCACAATGCTCACCCGACGTCCTGCATCATCACCGGCAAAACGCACACCTTCTGATAATAATCCTCATTGTTCCAGTGGGGAACCATGACAAATGCCCTTCAGTTTGTTAAATTAAACGGACCGCGCTCTCTGCTGCTCTATTGATGGTACTGTATCAGAAACGGCCGCGGCACTCTCTTTGTCCTGCGTCTGGGAGCAGCATTGATTGATTAGTTCCCAAAACCAATTAATGCAGCTAAATGGGCTTGTGTGTTATATTGTTTTGAATAGAAGCTGTCAATACATATTAGGCTAATTCATCGATTACATAGCAAAGGAGAAAAATGCTTGCATTAATAAGAATATGCTAGGTGAGAAAATGCAGGCTGAAGTGGAAGGCAGCTAAGAAAATAGAGCAGAAAAATAGACGCCCTTTGACAAAATGGGTTGATTGAGGGTTTGCCAACAACATAACATGAATTCAGTGTTGTAACTAGGAATCAATTTAAAATGAAGTCTCCTTCATTTGTGATTGCAAGCAAAGAATTGACTGATAATTAGATGAAAACCAAGTGGTTTAATCATGTACATTTACAGTAGTTATAAAGTCTAGCCAAAGAGGAAACTCAGGCTTCATGACACCAGAACCAGGGTACTTTGGTATTACAACTGAACATAAGTAAATAAATTGCTTCATACACTCTTAATCACATGGCGGAAATTCAGACCCTCGTCATGGCACCACATGTTTAATTTAATGAACGGGCTTTTAGTCCTGTTCTGCTTGCTGTCGTGCATGGCTCATCGCACACACAGGCACACATGCACACACACACACACACACACACACACACACACTCTGGACGCTGCTGCATGTGTCTTTGTTGCGTCTATGTAAATGATCTGGCATGGGATGCAGCGTGACCTTATGGCAGTGCAGACCCCATGACATCAGTCGAAGCCTTTTCTCTCACAGCCACAGCATCTTAATGAGAGTGCGGTGTGCCAGACTTGGCCAGGCTTGGTCCCGCAGATTTGGTTTGGAAGCTGGCCTCTGCTTCTCCCGAACACACCCTGTCCCGCTCTGAGCATCAGTGCACGCGCATGCGATCCACCCAGTGGGATAATCTGTCCCCGCTGTTTCATGAACGCAAGAGACAGAGGGGAGTGTTCACTCCTTTACTTGCTCTCTCTTTCTCTCACTGTCTGTGTTCTACTTACAGGGCCAAATTGGCATAAATGTGACTGGTGTGAACGTAAAAACAATTCATTTCAAATCAAATTGCATCCTTTTTATATGAGGTTTAGAAAATGGTATATATATATATATGTGTGTGTGTGTGTGTGTGTGTGTGTGTGTGTGTGTGTGTGTGTGTGTGTGTGTATTAACATAATAAGCAAGGCTTCAACTTTGTGTAGACAGACAAGTCTAGCCTTTACTTACAACAGCCTGTGCCGGGATACGGATAGTAGAGTGTCAGTGTAATTATCAATTATTATCCAAATTGAATGCTGTCCAAAAACATACTGTAATGCGATTTTTGTCCATATCACCCTGCCCAAGCTCGTTTATGCAAACGTGAATCATCAGGATAAAAGACAGGATCTAAGAAAAATTGGCAATTTAGTATTAATGCTTGTAAAGTGGATGTAACCTCTAGTGCTGTGTGTGTCTCTGTGGAGTGGTCCCTCTGTGAGCAGATGCCCTATCTGGAGAGCAGTGGGCATGGGTAGGTGGGGGTGCGGGCTCTGAAGAGCAGGTTGGGCCGAGCTGGGCTGGGCTGGGTTTGGCCGAGTTGGTTGGGGGATGATGAATGGTGCTCACCTGGTGGTCTCTGTGAGGGCTGGCAGCCTGCGCTGTGGGGGTCTCCCACCAGCCTGTCCCAGGCAGCGTGTGGCAGGAGGCAGCAGCCAGGGCCACATTAATCAAACCTCTCCACCTGCCTCTCTCTCCCTCTCCCTCTCTCTGTCTAACTCTCTCTTTCTCTCTCTCCCTCTTTACATATTCCCGACCAGGCCTGTCGCTTGGAACAATGGGCCTTTTAACGGGACTCTTCTAGCTGAGAATGGACACGGCCAGCATGGTTGATGCTTTCCAACACAGTGGCCATTTTACAACTAAACCCCATAGAGTCAGCACACTTATGCAGTAGGTATGTTTAATGCTATTACGGGGGTGGGGGAACCTCTTTTTTTCCCCCTGGTGAGCCAAAGGCTATCTGTGAAGGCTAAAGTGGACTTAGGTTCCTTTAATGCACTTAACATGGTAGGCCTCTGCCCCACGCTGCCGTCTTAACTGCTTTTGGCTCTCTAATACTGGAGTTAGTGACACCTTCCGTTAAGGTCGCTGAACACATAATTGGGTACTTAGTGGGGCCCAGTACTTACATTAGTGTGGACTACTCTAAGTAAGCGTTTTTAACAGCTACTGGTGTCTGATCGTGTTTTGACAAGCATCTGAATTTGTGGTTAACCTTTTGCAATATTTACTTACTTTAGTGACATTTCTTTCCTGCACACTCCAAATGGCTATTTTTCCAAATAAGTTAGTGTCACTGTCACATGCAGCCCTGTTTCCTTTGGATTTGGGAAAAACTAAATATGATATACATTCATTTAAGGTAAATGTAACATGAAATTACATTTCAGAGAAGGTTCGTTATGACAGTGATGGTTTTGCATACTGTGTTTACTGGATTATCAGTGTGAAGGCCAGAGAATGATTGATAAATCATAGCAACTGAAGCCCACTGAAACATTAACAGCACATCATCATAAATGATTATTTACTCCATGTGAAATTGACCAGCGATCCCCTTGTGATCTTTTTTGGATCAGATGAACACCAGTGACTCATTAAATATACATGCTGTGTATTGAGCTAAGCTAGCTAATTAACTGGGTCTTTTTTCGATCGCTAATAATTGGATGGCGTTGGCAATATTATAATAGCCCACCATCTCTTTCCAGCCTTTGCCCACTTGCATACTGCAGAGCGTTGTGCTCAAATGCTTTGCTATGCAGGTGGCTGTCTGGCTGTGCTTTTGTGTGTGTGTGTGTGTGTGTGTGTGTGTGTGTGTGTGTGTGTGTGTGTGTGTTTGTGTGTGTGTGTGTGTGTGT
>JBBPDE010000148.1:14931938-14944386 GCA_037974605.1 Nannopetersius ansorgii | reverse complement strand
GTGTGTGTGTGTGTGTGTGTGTGTGTGTGTGTGTGTGTGTGTGTGTGTGTGTGTGTGTGTGTGTGTGTGAAGATATAGCAGGCACACAGATGAAGGCAGAGATGGTACAGAGTGAGATGAGGCTCCTGGATGTTGTGAGGGTGTGGCGTTCTCCTCTGCGTGAGGCATCACTCCAGTGTGAATTTCAGACATCACTCGAGCTGCTTTGATATCACACCGCCTCATCAAAAACGAATACATTACGTTTACAGAGTCTATCCTGCCTGTTCCTCCATCAAATAGTTAAGCTCTACCTATGTGCAGTCGGACGCAGAGCTAACAGGTCAAACATTAGCAATGACATCTGTGCCAGTGATCAGTCTGTTGATTCATTTGCTTTCTATGCTTATTTGTATTGGAGATAGACTAAGGCACCGACTTGAATTAGATCTAGCAGGCAGATAACAGTATTTTGTGCAGGAGGAGTTTTGAAGCAGCTCTTATTCATTAATAGTCTTATCTCCATGTAATTAAGGAGTAGAGTGCCCTTCCCTCGCATTTCTATTTAAATCATGCCAGAGATACCGTGAGAAACAATCAGAGCTGGGCCATGTGCGACTCAATTACTGCAGGCAAGAGGAGATCTAAGAAGTGGCTTATTACATTTTTACGGATAAACTGTTGCTGCTAAGTCATAAATTCTCCATCTCTTGCATGACAAAAACCTATTAGGGCTAGTAAACATTTAACCGAGGAATTTCGGATTTTCTCAATTAGAATAAAAGGGTAAATCTTTTGGATGCTGCTGGTTGGTTTGTGTGTGTCTTGAGAGAGAGAGAGGGAGAGAGAGAGGGAAGAAGAAAGAGAGAGAGAGAGAGAGAGAGAGAGAGAGAGAGAGAGAGAGAGAGAATGAAGGAGCACACATGTGCATGGGCCTAATAGTGCATGCATGTGTTTACTAGCCAATAAGTGGAAAACAAAAATTGGATACAGAGTGTTCCCCTGTTTGCAGATTTGTTGGAAAGCTTGGATCTGATTTGGACTTGGAAACCTGGCTTTCCTTTCAGGAAGTGTTGTTCCTCTCCTCTCTCTATAAACAGTGGAAAAGGGACTTGAAGAAAATGTCCCAGACTCACTGTTTCCACTGTAAACACGCGCTGAGCTCTTTCCATCAAGTGCAGTGGGTTTTCTGCTGGGCCTGCCCAAGGCCCCTTTCAGGGAAAGGACTTTTCAGGGAAGAACTTTATTTTTACATTATATCAGTGGTGCTAACAGCTTGTTCTCGGAGCATGTGGATGTTTGACTATTGTGAGGGGGTTTTGTGTCCCCAGCGTGAACTATTAGTGGTTACTTGAGTTGAAATTGAATGTCAGAAAGTCGAGGATGAAAGGCGTGAGAGAATTGAGCTCTCTGTTTGAGGTGGCCTTGCCTGTTGCTGTAGGCTGACCTTATCGCGGTTGCTTTATTTACCCACAGCCGTGATGCCATTGAGGTACGCACCTTCTGCTTGATCAAGCCTTGCTGGCGAAAACAAGCATTGATTTCAAATAATTGTGCAGCTTGGCAACCAAATTAGGTACCACTGCATTGCATGTGCTATATTGTTTTCTCGTGTCTTGCCAAAAAACACTTGAGAAAGTTAAATTGACAGAGATGTCAATATTTGGAAGCATTTATATACTCTACTTTTAAAAAGTACATTTGGTTTTAGTAAGCATGTTGTCTTTACAAAACTGTTAATACTTTTTCCATCTGACATTCAGTGGCCTGCGGCCTCCCATGTGGACGCAAAAAGCCCATTTTTCACGAGTCTATCGTTAGGTGTTAAAGATGTTCCATTTCCTTTGTTCCTTTTCATCCACAATGGAGCGGCTTCCCCTTCTCCGGGCTTCATAATTAAACTTTTCTGCAGCAGGAGGAAAAAGTCCCCGTAAAACACTGGCTTCTCTTGCCAACCATCTGCCTGATAGCAAACCTTAACCTGTATTTGAGGCTGGGAGAGCCATTTTTATTGCATTGTATCAGCCATGAAAGAGGTGCTAAGATGGACACTCTGTATCTCCGCCGCGCCAAAAACTAATCTAAATGGAAAACACATTGTCTTCATTATTTTGCAAGTGCTGAAAGAACACTGTTGCCATAGTAACAGCCAGCAGAGGCCGAGGGCTGCTTTAGGGCCAGTGAATGGAGTACAGTGGATGAGCAAAAGTGCCTTGTGAGCCAGACGACAGAAAAGGCCAGTTAGAGAGTGTAAAAGTGCTGCTCACTCGTATAATTAATTTCAGAGTGGGGGTGGGGGGGTATGGGGGGAGTGGAGCAAGGTGGCGTATGTAACATGGACATTTAGGAGCTCTGCCCAAAGGCTAGCTGCAAGTCAAATAGTGCCTGTGTGTGAACCGCTGTTACTGCAGGTAGATGAGGGAGTTGATTTGATTAAAAGCAGAGAAGAGGACATGCTGCTTTGTGGAAGATAAACAAAAAAAACCAAACATGGCTGAAATTGCTTGCATCCATAAAGCCGTGGCTGCCAGACATAGCTGCAGTTTTCCTCTGGAGGATTGGTAATGAATGCCAAGAAAGCTGTTGTTTTCGCAAGGTGCTGCCGGAGACCAGACATAAAAAAGCCTACCAAGCTGCAGAGCTTTATAAAACATTAATTGAGGAAAATGAAGTCCACTCATATCATAAACTGTCTTACAAAAGCCACCAAATCCCAACCAAATCCTGTCTTCATTCTCACTCACCTCGATTAGTTCACGGAGGGGCAGAGAGGATATTCTCTTCACTTGAGCCGTACCTCAAAGAATGCTAGTGGGCCCTAATGGTTTATTCGAAGCAGTAGAACCATTTGTGTCATTAAACTGAGGACACGGCCTGTGGCGGCTATCACTTTGCACATCGCAGACTAATAAATGCAGTGAAAATTGCTGTCATTGCTGTTTAAACAATCGTACCCGGTCACAAATCCAGGGGCCGTGGGTGACCTTCAGCTGATTTGTCAAAATACTGAAGCCAGTCGGCGCAAAGGCTGCTGGACTCTCTGAGTAAATGATCTTCTAGGCTGGCTAATGAAGGAGGCTCAGGGAGGTAGCCTGGGTGTCGGGGCCGGAGCGGGAGGACAGTTGCATGGCCTCTAATGGCCACAGTGCCTGCGCTCGGCGGCTCTTCGTCATGGTGATTCATGTCAGGGCGTAATTGGTTTACCTGCCCGCGTCTGTTGTGAGCCTGTCTGCGTTGCTAAAAAACAAATTACCCACTGCTGACCTTTCAGTTACACCAGCCATTCTGTCCTACAAGCGAGAGTGCTGGACTAAATACTGTGAGCTGTGTGGTGGTGCGAGGCATACCCACTGAAAAATGAGTATCAGTAGGACATTGTCAATGATTTTAATCCAGATATATAAATCTCATATCACAAAAAGCCCCATGCTCAAGATGGTTTAAGCATGGACAGCTAGAATAATTCAGTTAAAAAAAAGAAAAGAAAAAAAAGTTTTGCTTTCTCACTCTTGTTATTGGATTTGAACTGTTTGTTGTTGGTTTTTTTTAAACCTTGGTAACATGTTGTTTGGTATAAAATATGGCATCCCCTAGGTGGTGTCATTTCATGGCTTGGTTTTGAGTTTTCTTATTTGAGAAGGGTTTATTTGGGAAGGAACTGCCTTTGGGTGTTTATATTTGAGCTGGGTTCGCAGCGTGCGAGCGGTTTTGAAAGCAGTGGCGTGTCATTCAGGCGGCCTGACGTAGCTGGCTGTATTTGCCCTTGCCTGGATGAAGGCGGCTGGTGGGTTTGGAGCAGTGGTGTCTGCAGCACGCAGGTTTGCTTGCACCACTTATCTGTCAAGAGCAGCGTGTAAAGGGGGGAGGGGCAGTAATTCCCCACTTCCTGCATGAAGGATACAATATCCATTTTAGTGACAGCGTACATGGGCTCCAATTTAAATCTTAATCCACAGGGGCTGAGTGGCATTCGGCCGGATTGATTCCAGGCCGCCTCGCGTGCTTCCGCATGCACAGGCCCATGCTGGTTCACTCTATGATAGCCTGACACTTGGCCACCACCCTCCTCACACACATCTCCCTCTCCACTGCGACGCTATTGATGAAAGCAGCGCCTTGCCGTTGCGTGGCCATTTCACGGACCAGGTTCCACCTGAGTAATGGCCGAGCTTCCCCGCGTACGCTCTGCTGATATCCTGTTAAACAAAGAAATTGCGCTTGTGCCTCTGATGAAATGAAAAGCTTGCGGTCATTTTGGTAGTGTTACATTATCACCAAACTACTATTCCTATGGAAATGCATCACGGGGCAACTAAGCTAAGTTAGAGCATTTGATTTATGATCAACAGTTTTGAGGCTGAACTGACTTTTTCCTGAATGTTTTGTTGTCAAGAATTCTTTTGTTGTCAAGAATTACAATGTAAATAAGGTATTGATTAAACATTTGAATGGACATGCCCCTAAAATGAATAGAAATGCTGGGGTGGAAATACAAAACTAGCTCTCACATGACACTCCTGTCATATTTTTCGCTGTGTATTTGGGGTGATAGTGTTGTGTATGATAGTTTGTATGATGTATGATGTATGATCTTTTAGTTTATGTTAATTGAAGGGCTTAAACCTCATAGTTTAAAACTTCAGTATCAGTGAGTATTGGTATCTATATCAGAACACAAAAAGTAGTAGCGTGCGAACTGTAGGCAAGATAACACTTGTTATCCAGCAGTGTTAAATTATTAACAATAAATGAATTCTGACAAATGTTTAGGAGTCCTATGGCTGCCTGTATTTCTAAAAGGGAAGTCCAGGGGGTGGGAGTCTGCGTGAATGAGACTCAGTGTGAACACAGAGTCGTCACTGTGTGTTAGGCCTAGCCTGGCTCTGGCCCTGCCCTGGCCATGCCCACTGGCATCCTCGGTGACCAAACATGGCCCTTTCAGGCTTCCCAGTGCCAGCCCTCCACAAGTAGCAGCAGCAGGCCACAGCCAGCAAGAGCACCACTCCAGCCTGGGCCTGGCTGGCCGGGCTCATGTTAGGTGTGAGTTTACTCTCAGTCCATTACTGACTAATCTCATTAACTCTCTGGCCAGTGCGAGGGCTGAGCAAGCAGCAGAGGTGAGAGAGAGCCCTCCTCACCTCCAGCCTCCCCGCAGAACGCACTCAGGCCCTGCAGTAATGGGGACTGGGAGGTGCCTGCACAGCTATTGATGAATCCCCTTAATTATCAGAGAGTGAGCAGCGTTATTTGCCATTAGCAGGGTTAATCAGATTCACTGTTTTTTGGGTTCGAGCAAGCAGACCAAGAGTGGCAGAAATTGCTCCATTGACAGCTTCTATTCAAGGATCCTATCTTTTGCCTCTAATTGTTTTTCTTTCGTTTAGTTGAAGTTTTATTGCTAATTAGATTTATCCCGTAAAACAGACGAAAACCCAGCCATGGCAGGTCCCCACACACAGCTACTAAAGAAGGAATTGGAAGTATTTGATTGCCAGTGTGGATTTGTGTTTCTTAGCGTGAGTGCATGCAGATGCTCCCATTTGTTTTCTGCTTTCATGTTTCATATCTCTTGTAGGGGTGATGAAATTAATTACATAATCGATGCATCGCGATGCAGACGTGGATGATTCGTAATCGATTTTATCATAATGACATGGCTTGATTTTCTGCTGGCAGCTTAAAAAATCTAGTTAAAAAGTGGTCCGGGTAATGACCGTGGCCGTCTGATCTGAGTACAGCGCATCTCAGGGTAGAAGTTACACTGACGTTACTCACACGCGCCAGCAAAAAATGTGTAAAGCATGTGACCCAAAAAACAGTTTCCCCCACAACCAAAGATGTGGTCATTGCAGAAAGGTCCACTCTCAAACCAGTTATTGTTTACATTTTACATTTTCGTTGTGTTTGTATATGCTTGTATTTGAAAACATAATGTGAAGTGTGTAGAATCTGATGTGAAGTAATGTAGAAAATTGATGGGATGCATTGTAATGCATTAAGATATCGAATCGAATCGTTGACATGATAATCATAAGTGAATCGAATTGTGAGACCAGTGAAGGTTCACCCCTCTAATCTCTTGTGTAGCCTTGTGTTGTCTGCATTTGTACTCTGTTTTTGTCTGGAGGCCACAAGTGATCATGTGTTAGTTATGAGTGAATAACTGCACACATATAATGTCTGCAGTCTGGTGTAGCATGTACAGCATGTGCATTTCACTGTAAAATGTGACGGTGCCTGGAAGCTTATAATATGAAATGTATCATTGAAATGAGTGGCTTAATACAGTAAAAGAGAGAACATCAGAACAAACTGTCTTTTTTGTCTGATAAGGCAAGCAGCAAAGAGAAAGTAAACTTATAGGAATTCTTTCACATAATCAATAGCTGCTAACCAAGCACTAAGAGGCCGGCGTCCAGTGTTATTTTCAGTCACGTCGAAAGAGCTAATTGATCATGAACTGTTTTTCATTGGTTGTGCTTTTTCTGAAAAAGAAAAAAGTCACGATAGCATGAGCTTTTCCAATAACACGTTCTGAGTGATGCCTCTGAGCCACTGCCTTTCCTCAAACAACCATGTTAGTAATTGAGATGTGTGAGTGAAACTTTTAAAGGAATAAAGAATGTTCATTTTATTATTGTTCTCTATCCAGTTTATGGGCTCTTCTTTACAGTATGAAAATCTTTTTGCAACTTTAATAAGGTTCTTCCCATTCACACATTGTCTATACAAGCATTCTTTAAAAAAAAAAAAGCATCCAGTGGAAGATTCTTTGAGAAACCCGAAATATCTCACCTATGGCATCACACAAACAGCTCTCGAAGAGTGAAGACGAGATCAAATGGGCATAAGTTTGTTGCCTCCATAAATGTCAGACTTTTAGACTTGAATGCAGTTCCTTTTAACCTAGATGCTCTGGGGGAACGGACATTCATAAATATTCATACATCATTTTGCTTGTTTCCATGCGTTTATTTACAATAAATTGCCAAATTAGTATCTCGAACACAGGCGTACTGGCAGCAGTGTGAGTTGAACAATTTCTCCAGTGTAGGAGGGAACGAGCTCCATCGCCAGCATGCCAACCCCAGGAGCTGATGTTTCAGCACTTTCAGGCCGAGTCTGAAACAGAAGGCCATGGAATTTCTCAGCTTACCTATTCAGCAGCGGCCACCGCTGTGAGCGCCCTGATGCTCTTAAGCTGGAGCTGCGCCCGCCAGGTTAGGTTTACTGCACCCTGTCAGGCCCACCTCCTCACTTAGACTTTTCTTGCCTGCGAGGCACTCCTCTCTGCTCCTAGATAAAGATGCAGCCCTTTTCACTCTGCCTGAAATACAACCTCTCGCTTTTACGGACTTTTGCAAGAATGTAAATTATGGCTTTTCCAAAAAGCCTGGCCTGGAATTCCTCCTCTCTGCTGTCACCCTAAATTAGAAGTCTTAAGATTTAAGCATCTTTATGAAAGTAGAACCACATTTTCTGCCGGGCAGGCTTTCAGGCTGAAGCCCACTGCTTCTCGTTTAATAGCGTAGGGTGTTGGTAAAAGATGCTCACATCTTCAAGTATTACAACCTGTTCTGAAGTCCGTTCCCTTTTAAAGAGGTGAATTGAAATGCAAGCGCACAGAAACTCTTTGTTTGTGGCATAGCCGAATCTGAAGCATTCTGAAGTGTTCTTTGTACTTCCCTTGACTGCAGGAGTGTTTCAACCTTCTTGGAAGCTTCTTTCATATTTAGTGGTTGCCTGGATGTGATGTGCATTAGGCTCTATTTTTAGTTTGGAACAGCACATGAGAGACTCACTGGCGGTCATGAGCCTCACTGTGACCTGGTTTTTTGAATGCGCATCGATAACCACAGACTAGACAGCGTTTTTCACATCAGGAGAACTGAAAGTGAAAAGTAAAACTTAAATGTTTCCCAATTGATCTGCATTTTGTTTCTGCTGATAATGCAGCCTAAAAGGATTCAGCTTAGCATAGCAAACTGACCCAGTCTTTGCGAGTGGAGATAAGAGCCTCCATGAACCATCTTTGCTGCTCAGGGCCCTTGTGGGTTGGGTAAAGCAACTCCTGGTTTATTTACGCTGGGCCATCCAGTCTCTGACAAATGAGGGAATTTGAGGATGAGACAAAAGTGGCTGGAGTCTGGAACTCTGTATATTTTTATGGCCTTGGTGGTAGTAATAATGATGATCAAAAAGAAACACCTTTTTTCAGGATTGATGGCATGAATGAGATGTTTAACAAAACTTTTATTCCATTCTATACCTCAGTTGCTATTAGTTGTAAAGACTTTGGTATTATAGTCTTTTACAAGAGGGAGTGTTAGAAGAAGTCTATCCCGTCACTTGCAGCACTGTTGACTAATATGGCAGGACAGTGAGCTAGCTATCATTTTTTTATATTGAAATTACATGGAGAAAAAATGCTGTCGTTTGAGAACAACTGGGCCCACATATCCTCACAAGTAAAGCCTATGTGTGCTATGCAATATGAGAATCTTTTGATTTTCTTAAATCAGAAGTAATTGAAAGTGGAACATTTTCTTTTTTTTAAGGATAAAAATTAGGGATTATTTTTTATTGAACATTACATTGTGTGAAATTATCAGCAAATATTAATTTAGAATGAAAGAGAAAAATATTTTGTGATTGCCCAGACCCCCCACACACACACACACACACACGTGCACACACACACACGGCTTGCACATATGCATACACACACTTACTCACTCGCTCACTTACTCACGCCACTCTCTCTCAGTCTGCCTGTCCAGTCCTGGCTGGTGCAGTGATAGGAGTGAGGAGTTAAATTGTGACTTACGCACCCAGTGATTTGTGGTTGTGTCAGGTCAAGCAGGCCGAGTGCCACGCCGAGTCGCTGAGCTCTTATCTGAGCTGGCTGGAGTTTTTCACAGCCCTGGCCTCGCCGCGCGCAGTGAATCACCAAGGCCCACGGCCCTTTCCCTCGGCACACTCACGGAATGAGGGGGATTGTCCCTGGGGTATCTGGTTGCACATACCTGCCATTGTTGGGACCTCTGGCACCATGTTGCTGTTCAATATTTATAGCCCTCAAATGCTCTCAAATATCAAATTGTTAAACAGCTGCTCCCAATTTCGGCGCTGAGCCTCCCGTTTTGGGGAGTGCATGGCCTCAGACCACAGGAACAGTCCCCATATAAAAGAGCTCATTTGCTTTTTAATCGCTCCCTTTATTGGCTAATTAATTTGCTTTAAAGAGCAATGGCGTACATGTTTCCACAGCAAGGGTATTCAGTTCATCTGTGCTGGCGCTTCAGCTGGAAGGAACTGGTAGCAGCTCCACCTGTAGCTGCTGGTGCAGAGTCAACTTTCCTGACCACAGTCCTGACCTCCACTCCAACACTCCAACTGAAAACAGAGTACTGCTGAAATGAACAGTTCATTAATCAGTTCATCTAATAACTACGATCTGATTATTTACTTATTGAATCTTCTGTTAACTTCATACTTCGTCCCTTTATGTCACCAGCATCATTCAGGCGAGTTTTTTTTACGACGTGACGAAACGTTTCGAGACGTGTTGCATGTCGTGTTACATGTAGTGTCCTGCAGTCTGTTTCAAAAGAACATTACAGAGCACTGTAGGGTGTAAGCAACATGGACTTGGTCGCTGTTTCCATATTCAACGTCATCGGCTAACCAGCCTTGCTGCAGAGAAGCCGCAGAGGTTACCGCGTGTGCGCAAGGTGCAGGGGGCTGATGAAAAATGGCCACTGCGCCGCGGGCTGCTGGCGGCATCTCTCTCTCTCTCCGCAGCACTTCGCCTCAGGTGAGAAATTAAAGTGGATATTATCTGAGCTCTGCCTCCCCCCGCCCCAGCAGCATGGGGCCAGGAACCATTTGGCTGTAAGCGCACGGGAAACGCTGGCTTGACATTATTTTCAGGGCGGCCATCCCGGCCCTCTGTTAGTGATGTGCTTTTCATTGCTGCCTCTCTGCTTCAACTGGGGGCAAGGTTCTGCACGCTAAGGTCACAGTGTCTCCACGGCGGTGTAAAAATGTACCGCATAAAGAACTGTCTTTGTGTATTTTTCCTTTAAGTAGAAATGTAGAATTGAGGTTTTTATTAGAAACCCCTACTCTTTATTAAGTCTAACTTCAAAATAGGTTTACGATGTTCAATTACAGACTACAGCCCATCTGATGCACCATCTATCCCACCACCTACTCCACTTACAACTGGTTAGATACCACAAGACTGTTAGCGACCACATATTATATAATGTGGTTGGACCTAGTTAGACCTAAACTGCATTTCGTTGCCTTGTACTTGTACATGTGTAATGACAATAAAGTTGAATCTAATCTAATCTAATGGACTATTCAAACTGTTGTGACACTACATAATTCTAGTGTGGCAGATGTGCTGAAAATAATCTATCAGGTACAGCCCCATGTTGTTAGTGCTAGAGTGACAGTTGTCCACTAATCCAAAATATCTACCCAAGAATATGATTGTGATGCTTATTTATATAGCCCTTTATCATACATAAAAGTCAGTCAGTGTGTTTTACAGGAACAGAATAAACTGGGGGGGCTGGAACTAAACTGTAGGCTGATCATAAATATGATGGTTGGGGACCAGTGGACTAGAGGGCAGCTAATGCAGATTATGCTTGGCAACAGATGGGCTTTGGCCTCTAACTGTACTCCAGCAAGGTGGACCAAAAGAGCAGGGTTTTTTATTAATGAAGTGGGCATTGAGCATATGAAGTAATTTCATTAATCAGTGTTGGGTTGGGGTTAGAGCAGGTGGTTCAAGCATTTTAGCTCTGAAATGAAGTTAAATGCATTTCTGTAGGTACACAACCAGGTTTGGCCCCGAGTTCTTTCTTGTTAGTCTGTGTTTTTCTGACAGGGCTTTTCTCCTTTATATTCAGCTTTACTGCTGTTCTGTGGCCTCCTGTTGCCTCATCTCAGCCCCAGCAGTAGCTCTCTCTCTCCCTGCCTTACGGAGCACTGGCCAGGATTAAGCATTAGCTCGGAGCTGACTGCATAATATCCTACCTTATCAGTCTCTCCGGGGAAGAGGTGGTCCGCAGCAAAAATAGCAGTAATGATGTTACTACTGACAGATATTGCGCAGTGGCGGCTAGTGTTATTGCCGACTGTGGTAATGTCAGTGTTAGATTGTAGTATTTTTGATTTGACACATTTATTTTTCAAAACAGCTTTAAACCAGAACATTTGTTGAGGCCAAAGACAAGAGATAAAACTGTCACAGAGGTTTAGAACCTTTAGTAAGGGAACAGAATCGTAATTGCACTGTGTGTGTGTGTGTGCGTGTGTGTGTGTGTGTGTGTGTGTGTGTGTGTGTGTGTATCAGTCAAAAGTTTTGGCACAGTAAGATTTTCTACATTTGCAGTATGTCACACTATGTCCATCGTTTAAGTACTTTAATCAGCCAGAAAAATTCAAACATTTATTAATCACTATTGACCTACAAAAAGCCACCTAATAAAATTATAATGCCGATGACCAGACAAGTGTTAGATATTTAACGGGCTGTTAAGTGACAGCCAATATGTTGAAACAGTTAACTAGTGCATTTAAAGTTAAAGGACAGCCAGGAACTTGAGTCTGCATCCCCGCACAACCCATTAACAGGATGTCAGACATGCACTCTTACATATTCTTTCCATGTTATAAAATATACTTGCTTTATGTGTTTAGATGGATGGATGGATGGATGGATAGAAAGAAAGAAAGAAAGAAAGAAAGAATCAATTTCCTTAGTCTGGTGTTTAAGGTGGTCAGAGGGGGACTTTGAGATTACAGATTCTAAGGAGGTAGATCCTGAGAGGAGGAAAAGCACAGTAAAGTCAGTTCACGTCTGCTGGACAGTGTGAAATAGAGAGCCATAGGCAGATGGAAAGAGTGAAAGAGAAAGGCGGGAGAAACAGGAGGGGGGCAGAGAGAGGTAGAGAGAGGGAAAAAAGGAGGGGGTAGTCAGTCTGAGAGTAAGGGGAAGGTAGAGTGAGTGAAAGGAATAAATAGAGAGCTTGAGAGGAAGAGAGAGATGGAGAGAGGGAGGGAGATTGTGGGAGGGAAAGAGGCCAGGCTGGTGCGGCCGTGTTGATTGGCTTGTATGAAAACACATGACTGCAGTGGGGAGCCTCTTGCTCAGGGTGAGTGGCTCTGCTGCAGACCAAACCACATTAGATGAAATGAATCCATTCCCCAGCCTGTTAAAGCAGCATGCTCCCCGGGCTCCGGAGAGAGAGAGAGAGAGAGAGAGAGAGAACAGGAGAGGGAGGAGGGAAAAGGGGGCGAGTGAGTGGCAGGAGGGAATGGGGGAGAGAAGAAAAAAGAGAGGCGGGGGCAGGAGGAGGCTAGCGTGCGCGCATACGCACGCACACACACACACACACACACACACACACACACACACACACACACACACACACACACACACACACAC
>JBBPDE010000148.1:14911945-14925241 GCA_037974605.1 Nannopetersius ansorgii | reverse complement strand
ACACGCACCCACGCGCACCTCTCAAATGTTTGTGCAGGCAGTTTGTTTCTAAAATTTTTCACTTTTGTTTTGCTATAATTGTATCATTAAATATTTGACAAAACTTTGAATTCAATCCCATGCTCTTTGATTCAATTCCATACAAAGATGTCTCAATTTGGTATTTGACCTGTTCAGCAAAAAATCTACTTTTCTGTTAAGTTAGTCTCATAGTGCTTACTACATAATATACTGTAGTTAGAGTAATAACGCTTAATATTAAAAACTTAGTAAATGTGGGGCCATCACAGGCTTTGTTTCTAAGATTAATCACTATTAAAAATGGTGAAACTACGTGTGACTTTATATCCAAAAACAAAGAGTTTAGATGTCAGATATTTTGAAATGCGGTCTATAATAAGATTTCAGCAACCAACAAGTGTTCTACATGTAAGAAGCGTCATTAGTCCTGTTGGAAAAGCTTTCCCGGTTACTTTTCATAAATATGAGAGAAAGCTAAGAGTGTGAGAAGCTGTAAAACTTGTAAATGTAAGTCTGTTTTAATAGGTTTAATAATTTTCTTAGCAGTTTTTGTAGTTTTTCATATATTCTAATATCATTATTTTTCGAAAACACTGTAACTAGGTTTGTCCAAACTTTTGACTGGGTGCTGTGTGTGTGTGCAGACAGACATGTAAGGTGTGTGAATGAATGGCATAAGAGTTAATGCAACATGTAGGAGTTGATTGAGTGTAGTCATGTCCCAGGGCTATGTTTTTTTTTTCAATACATCACTAATTGCACCACAGTGTTATGAGTTTGGGTGTGACTCTATGTGTCACTTGACAGCTTTATGGAAGTGTAGTACATGACTTCATGTACGATTCCAAGGTATTTTGGTTCCGTGTGCTTTTCCGTGCTCTCACAGTGGCCCCACTCCAATTAGACAAGTGTACGCTGTTCACGGATCCCATTTGAAGCGTTTTCCGTGCTTAATTCATAACAAATGATGTTACTAGCTTTATTATGCATGCCAGATTGTGGCTGGTTAACCCTAAAGACAAAACGCAATCGATTGAAGCCCATTAATCAAATTGAAACGGCACATTTGGGGTGGGGTGAGGCTGCAATATATTGCGCATGACAGTCGCCCCAGTCAGTACAGGTAAGTGATTGTCAGCTTGTGTGCATTTGCATGCGTCCCTGTGCGGCGCACTGTTTTGATTAGGGGCGTTCTGGCTGGGGGCCAGACACTGTGCTGTTTTCTTTTTTTTTCCTCTGGAGCAGGTACTGCCTGAATCTATGTGCTGGTAAACAAGGGCACCTTATCACTCCAGGTCTGTCTTTGAAGCCAGGCTTCCTGGGAGACTGATACTCTGCGAATCTGATGGGGACTTTCTGCTGCGTTTCTTTTCTGCCTCTTCAGCTTGTGACTTGCTGTCTCGCTCTACTCCCTCGCTCTTTTTGTTCAAAGTCAGCTCTGTGGCATCCAGTCATAAAAGAAATAGCACTTTTGTGGAACCAGCTGTAGGGACACACACACTAAAGAGGGAAATGTTTAGTATATTAAAGTAATTATCGTAGATTTCACAGCAAGAGTGTCAACCCCAGAACTAATTTTCTAAAAACAGAAGGCCTGTATAGACATAACACACAGAGGTCTGAAATGCAAGACGACAGTGCAATAAAGCAGCTTATTTAAACCCCACTAAATGACTTGCTTTTATGCACATTGTTTGAAAAACAATAGAGTTAAAACCTCTATTTTGGCTGTTGAGTAGGTAGAACAGCTGCATTTACAAAATGAAGTCTCTCAAGGGCATTTCCTTGAGAATCAGTGAGAATATGCTGTGAATTTGATAGAAATGACATGGCTCTTCAGATGCCTTGTTATGGCTTTAGTGAACCCGTTGCATTCAGCTTAACATGCTCTGTGTGTACATTGGTTTTATTTGTCAATGTGAAGGAGTGTGAACGAGGATTTTCCCCCTTTGTTTTTCCCTCTTTCTGAGTACGCCTGCCATTGTTGTCATCTGACTTTCATTTATGCAGACCTTCCCTCTGCATTCCTGCACTTCCTCAGCACAGGCCTCCTAGTCTGCGGGAAAAGATGCAAGGCCAGCAGAGAGCAGCCGAAAGCTGTCAGTCTCACTGAATAAGATACTCTTTATCCATTGACTGACATCACTATTAGGGGAGCACTATTAGACCTAACAGCTGAGTTACATACTTACATTTACATTCATTTATCTGACACTCTTGAATCTACGCCAGGAGAATCAGGAGATATAGATGTCTATATAGAGAGATGGAGAATCTAGGACCTGCAAGCATTCATGATCTATAAAATGAGAGCCATACAGTTGTCTGACATAATCTGGTACAAAAGTGATCTGTACGATTTCCCAGTAAATGTAAATGTTAAACTACTTATATTGATTACTTTGAGTTCTGGGCTAGTTCTGTGCTTTTTTGTTTTGTCAGAGTAGTATTTAAAGTTCTCCATCATCACAATTTGGGTTTTTTTTTCAGACTAATTGGTTACTCTGTAAAATTTGCCACTTGGTGGGAGATCTGAAACTATTTTTCATGTGCTTTGCTCTGCCGTCACTCCCACAACTCTCCACGTACGACTGCTGCCTCTTTCCACAAATCAGTGGGAGGCAAAACGATAAGCGCTTTGCTCCGCTGTAAAGACACTGTTCAGACTTTGGATGGAAACTCATTCCACTATTAAGTGCAAGGATGCTAAAACAGTAAAGCTCTGTAGGGTACATGTATTCGAGTCTGCAAGTACAGAGTTGGGGCTGTTTCTCCATTGCTTCTGCTTCCCCACCATTGAGCTACATACAAAAAAAGCTCCATTCTCCTGTTCAGCTGCCTCTATATTACTCTTATTGTTCACAGCACTTCCCTCGGAGCACTCGAAAATTGGTATCTCGGATGATCGGAACAATTAATTTGGCTCGTTCCCCTTCAAGACCATGAGAAGGAATTTCAGTGATTGAAAATAATTAGGGAAACATGGCCGAGCAACTCAGTTTTAATTAGAAAGCCTTTTTATGTTCTGGAGCAGGACTGAATTGCTATTTGCATGCTACGGGAATACAAATGTGTCAAGCTGGGTAAAGGAGGCAGATGTGCATGGTTCACATGCTGAACTGATGAGTTGAACAGTTTCTGTGGGAGCTTCTTGGATGGAGCAGTTGACGAGAGAAATCTCTCTTTAAGATTAGATACACCTCTGCATTCCACACCCAGGCTGTGTTTTGTCATTTGTCAGCCTGGTTTGGGAGATGTCTCTTACAGGGCTTGCTGAACCGCATCAAGGAAAGCATTTTTTTGAGGTGGAGCCAGGCATCAGTTCTCCCTTCATTGTTCAGCAGTTTGTTCTTTTGTTTTTATAACAGTCACTTATTGTAGCCTGTACTGCCCTCAAGATGGCACAGTGTATTTAGTCTGCACTTGAATCTAATGGCTTTAATAAACCCATTTGGCACTGCTTGTGTGGCCTACATCAAATCATTAGAGAATTAAAGCAGTCATAACAAAGCAGAGGTCAAGCAGAGATTATTTTATTTCAATAACTGTGAAGTAATGGCCCAGCTGGCCTATAAATGACATTGTATTTTTATGCAATAGAGGGGATAAGAAGGATATACATATCCAGAGCATGTGTGCATTTATATAATATAAGGCTAGTGATGGCTCTCCTGTAAAAAATTGGAATTCCTCCATGCTTCTCCACAGTCCATGGTGTAAAGTCTTTTTGCCGCAATGTAGCATAGCACAGGAAGAGCACCGTGAGGCACTATGCATCAGGAGTGACAAATGGTAGAGTAGAGAGGTTCCCTGTGGTGAACAGGTCGTGTTTGGACAGTGTTAGCGTGGCAGGGGGAAAGGTGGAGGTTTGGCCGGTGCTTTTGGAACACCTGTGCTGTAGCCACGCCAACCACGCTGCCACACTGACCCACAGCATAGTGTGACCACCATCACATAATCTAGCTGGGGACACTGCACTCACAGTGCAATTACCAGCAATCTCTGTATTTTTGAGAAGAGATCAGGGCAGGACTTTTGGCTGCTCTCTTTGCTGTCTGGAAGCAACAGTTAATATCCATAAACAAACACTCTTCAGACAATTGCTGTTTTTATTTGTGGAATGAAACACATTGTGTGCCATCCATTGTAGCATTAGCTTCCACCTCCTCAAAAGACTTTTATCTCTCTCTCACTCTCCTGCCTAACCATTAGTACGCGCTTCACTCAGTGCAGCTCACACGTATTTCTAAACATCCACTCAGTCAAAGAATTACTCGCCTCAGAACGCAATTTCTTCTCCACCAGCTTTGTGGGGGGAGGAGAATTTTCACAGTCTGGGTAGCTCTTATGCTGTGCAGGATTTACTCAGCGGGGCTGTGTGGCAGCACACACTGGTTCTTTGTCACATGAGCTCTTTGTCAATGGACACCAAAGCCACTCATTCAAATGGCGACCTCTGCCGCCCCCCAGAGACAATGCTGCTTCCTCGCTGCAAAAGCGAAGAAGAGGAGGCGGCCGTCGCCGAGCCCAATGGAAGTTTTCTAAGCGTCCGCGGCCTCTTCCTCGCTTTGGACAAACAGCGGCTAAGGCATTTCCATGCTAGAAATCTGGAGGGCTTGCACAGCTCGCTCGTTTGTTTAAATTTCTCATCAAGTCTTGTGAGCCGCAGCCTGGAGTGGGTGAGGGGGAGGGGGGTAGGGGTCTGAGGAAAGGATAAACAATTTCAGGGCTCAATAAAAATCGGAGGAAAAGAGAGTAAGCCTCTTCTCATTCAGTTCCGCCACAAAGCCTTGCTTCTTGCGTGCGCCTTGTTTGCCAGCCTGCTTGGCTATTGCTTTCAGTGTTGCGGATCTATTACATCTTAGAGGACAAAAAGATGATGAGGAGGGTGGATTAGGACATGCTGGGGTGGCGTGAGGAGGCCTTGAAGAGCGCTGAGCTCTTTGTTAAAAGGGTGGGGAGAGGTGGGGGTGGTGTGTGGTGGGGGGAGTTCTGTCCCAGAATGCACAGCTGCGCTCCAGCCAGGAGGCCATGGGCTTTAGTGACCGGTTCTTCACAGTCCTGTGCAGATGCAGAAAAGACAAAAAGGGACAAAGGACAGTAGAGAAAAGAGGTAAAAATGATAGACCTTGCTGCAAAGCCTCATCAGAGACTAATTTAATCTTCCCACAAATGTTGAGCAGGAAATGCACAGTGATCAAAACAGGGACCATACATTTTTGCTGTAATCCTAGTATCAGCTTTGAGGTAAGACACACTAAGCCGTTTGTGTCCTGATACAATGATTTGGCATTGACTTAAATTTTTATTGGCATCTACTCAAGATGTACAAAGACCCAGTTTCACACTGTATTGTACTGAGTCTACCTTTTAGCTTTCAGTGAAACAGACGATCAGCTCAGTACTTGGCTGTACATTAATGTGATGGAACAATAACCAGCTAGAATGCATTTTGATATCTAAATCATTCACTTCACTGCTGTTTTTAACCACACTTGATCAAGCTTGACTTGGAACAATTCAAATTGTGCAAGTTCCTATTAACTAATCTTTGGCAATCCACTGAAATTCATGGCTATGAGGCCAATGTTGTTAACAAGTAATGGAAGTGAACACCCCAAATAAACAGCATAGCACACATGTGTGCTATGTGTGCTATGCGGTTTATTTGGGGTGTTCACTTCCATTACTTGTTAACAACATTGGCCTTAAATCAACACTCTTTAAACCATGACTAGTTTTCAGGTAACACTGAACTTGGTTTGTGGCCTTGATATACTGTTATCTGTAAAATGGACTGACATACACCATATAATAAACAGTAACAGCAGCCATCTATTACAATAATAATACAAACAAAATACTGGTCATTGACCTCTTAAGTGTGTTTTTCCATATTTTGCTTTATGACAGTTGGGCTAGGCACCGCCCTGGTTAAGGATAAGCAATTCAGATAATGGATGGTTGGTCTATCAACTATATGTGAGAATTGACTCAAATAACTACTTGAGAGAAACATAACAAAACGAAATTGTACTTCAGAAGAACAAAAAAAATATTTTATATCAATTCAAGCCACCATAACACTTCTTTCTTGTTGCACTCTTTACTGTCTAGGCTCAAAATCGAAACTTTAACTTGGATTCATAGGCTGTGTTATGGCATTTTTTTTTTTGTGTTAAATTCCCTTTCTTTTCTCTTCCCGCAGCACTTACAGAACCCGGCCAATTTCCAGACAGCAGCCACGGAGCTGCTGGACTGGTGTGGTGACCCGCGAGCTTTCCAGAGGCCCTTTGAGCAGAGCCTGATGGGATGTCTGACGGTAAGACAGCAGCTGCTCCTCTTCTGTCCCTCTATCAGGGCCAGGGATAGAGGTTAAAGCAAAAGTCACGCTTCACATAGTCTTCTGTCTCCTCCCCCAATCTTTGTCTACTGTCTCTCTGTCTCGCTCTCTCTCTCCTCATTTTCCCCTCTCTGTACCCCCCTGCCCTTTTTTTTTTTTTTTTATCTTTCTCTGTCTCTGTTACACACACACACACACACACACACAAACACACACACAAACACCACTCTGTTTCTGTGGGTTACCCTCTCACTCTATCCCTCTCCCCTTTGCACTGATAAGACACTAGTACTAAAGCACAGGTCAGGCAGAAGCAGTCACCCCTCCCAGCCTCTGCTACGGTTCCTCATTGATTATGGCAGGAGGCCAGTGACCGGCACCTCCAGCCTCACACTGGCCTCCAGAGCGGCCGCTTTGGGTGGCTGTAAGGCCATCCTCTCCATTGATTTCCACCAGAGAGCCTGTGAGAAACCTCAGTTGTTCACATAATGATTTACTGAAAAACATTTTGCGAAATTAATGTGTTATCAACAGCAGCATACACTGATTGAACCGTCTTTTTTTCTTTCGTTCATTATTTCGTTCTTTCTCTTTCTTTCTTTCTTTTCTTCTTTCTTTCCTTCTTTTTTAAAGCAGCTGGAGGAAATACCCTAGATGAATCTTCAGCTTATGGCAAGAGATTATGGGACTTAATGGCAAACTGAAGGAGCATTGAGTAAACGACAAAATAATCATTATACTTTAAATAAGGCTTTAAACCCCTTAAAGCCCCGATTAAACCCCCCAAGAATTCAGCCACTCTTTGAACCCTCTTATAGCCTTTTGCCATTTAATTAATTACTGTAAATGTTATCAAGAGTTGACATACAGAGCAAATTCCATCTCAGATCTCTTCCCCTACTTCCCCTATCTCCCTACAAGCAGACAAATTCAAAGGCAGGAACTTAAAGGGCAGGATTTTGTGCATAGTTGCAGTGAGCCCATCATGTGTCATCAAAGAAGTACATAATAAAGATGACGAGCGAGATTGTAAGTGAGTGTCAAAACAAGCGTGAACTTGAAGTGAAGGAAAACATCACTCTTGCTTTGATGTTCTGACAAGACCACCCGTAGCATTGCAGTCAAAAATTCAGCCTGATGCTGCTGAGCAGCTGAAAGTATGCTATACCCTGCGAATACATGGCCACGCATAATGACAGCACTGACCACAGTATCTATCTGTTATGAATGAATGTGTAGGAATAGTAGTTTGTGTGTGCAGTATATGTACAATTCAATAATGTCCTCAATACTAGAAATCATACAAATCTGTTTACTAAGCGTCTGCCAATACAGTGTCCCAGTTGGATATTGGTTTATACAACCACAGAATGTGCTCTTCAGCCATATTAAAGCGGGTACAACCAACCCAATTAAGGTTCAAGTGCTCCATTAGTTTAAAATGGTCCAATCAAAGCACTTTGTGCTTAATACATGCTTAGCAAGATGCACCCTGAAATAATACTTTGCCTAAAATGCGCAAATTCCCTCCAGTTTTTGTGTTTTGTGCAGCTTTCAAAGTGCCCTTTCTCTCACCACCAGGTGTATAATAACCAAGCATGCACATTTGTGCAGCTATTGTACCTGTGTTTTGACAGAAGGGTGCAGACCTAACCACAATCAAAACACAAATATCATGAGTGGTTGTTGGACTGTTTTCATTCTCTACTGTAAAACATCTCCGCAGTTCAGACACATGAACCGCTTGTTAACTCCTGGAAATGTGCCTCGCGGCTGCAAGTGGATAATGACCATTCATGTCACCACTGTGACAGTGGTGTAAACAGAACTAAACTCAGTAAAAGAGCCTTAACAAAGGACAGAAATTTGATCAGGCGTGATGTGGCATTGACATATGCCTGGACGGGCTCCAATGCTAATGCTTCTAGATTGAATTGGGACATCCTTAATGGGGTAGATTGTATGTATTGGTTATTTATGTGCCAATAGCTCCAGTAGTGAGATGGAGCGGTAGTGACCACCCAAATGCTCCTCCCCTGCGCCCCCCGAAGCTGGCAGATGTGATGGGGAGATGAAAGGGAGCAGACGATAAGAATACTGGCTGACAGATACGGACGTGTCTTACACATCAGCCCTTAGGGCAGCAGGTAGCTCTCTGCCGCTCCCTCCCCAGCGCACAGAGACGCACCCCAGTTGTCTCCAAACCGCACATGCTCAGCACTCTGCCAAATGATAAATGACATATCCAGCCTGTCAGTAGCTTTACCAACGACAGCTATCTGGGAGTGCACTGTTTCACAGTCTTTTCCTGTCAAGCCACGCATATCTGCAGCGCTGTGGGCCGAATGATTGGTCGTGTTTTCGCTCGCAGTGTTTTAAAGGAAATACATTGGATGCTTTCTTTGCGGCCCGTCGTCCTCAACCACCTCGGTGATGTTTGTGCTGTTGTCACAGGGCCCTCACCTTTTAGCTACATGGCAAAACTATAAACTAGGATTTGCTTGCTTCAGTGACCTGAAATTTTGCTGTTGAATCACATAATATTTAGGGCCAGCATTCTGAGAAAAGAGATTATGAGGAAAAGGCTTATGAGAGGGAACATTTCTAAAGCCTGTTTGAATCTATGCTAGCCTCTGTGGCACCGTGCCTGCTTCATACACTTGGCAGATGCAGTTGCAGAAGGGAAATTAAAGTTTGGCAGGAACTCTGCATTTCGGCTTGTCCAAAACCCTGCAAACTGCAGGATAAAAAATGTCTCTGGGTTTTCATTATAAGAGATGCTATTCATCAGATCTCAGATCTCAGAATCCTGTTAAGCCATCAGTCAATTATTTGATTATTAAAGCGTGAATAAAAAGCTGTCTATGCAGGTTAGTTCGACACTTTTGTTGTGGTGTATTTTTTTTCCACCACCGGTGGTGCCACATGCCACATGGTTTTTATTTCTTTCTTTATTTTTTTAATCAAACCCTGGCACGAATAAATAATGGCAGATATGAAAAGGTTAAATCAATGTAATAAGGTTTATTCAACTGTGAAGCACACACACACTGTGGCGTATGACTGTTGTCTAGCGGTTGGTGTGGTGTAGCGGTTTTGACCACTGTCCTCCGTGCAGCAGTTCTGGGAGAGCACACTACTCTACATTTACCTACAACTGTAAGATGAATAAATCGTGTGTCACTGTGGATACGATTGTAAGCCAAATGTGCAAAGACTTTACAGGAGAAAGCCAACCCATCCTTTATTTTGAATATATGATATTTTAAAAACATCTTATTCTTAAGTCACAAGTCTTTTTGGACCATTTCTATTAGTATGTAAAGGGAGTTTAATTTTTTGAAAACAATAATTATGTGCCAGAGTTTTTAGACTTTCTAATGTTTGCTTTTGTGCATGAAGTGGAAGTTAAAGTCACCAGCTCTGTGGCTTTCTATGGCAATATCAAGCAAACAGTATTGTTTGTTTTAGAAAGGAAGCTGTAACCGTCATAGTGTTAGATGTGTCCCAGCATTCTTGTAAAACAACCGTCTTCGACTGAACCCTGTTGTGTAGGCGTGTTTTCTGCGCTAGGCCTTTCATATTGCACTCCAACTTTTAGGCTTATTTCCAAGTTTTGTTTTTTTTTGCTACAGATCAAGGCCTTTGCTGAAAGGGGTTTGAATTTGGAGTTCAGTGGGCCAAGTCTAGGCTCAGGTCTCTGTGGAACAGAGCATTCAGAGAACAAACAGTCTCTGTCTGCTCAAGTCTTCCAAATCTCAGGGGAACACCCATCAGTCCTGCCCTGCGAATACCAACACAGCCTTAACACTGTACCACATCAGTGGAGGTGGCTGTTTTCTTTTAGAATGCATTATTCATACATGCGGATAAATATTTCATATGATTACATTCGAATGAGGAAATTGCTCCACTATGAGTAGTTTGTAGAGAGATATTTTGTGTATGAGGAAGAGAGGAACAGCGCAGAGGGTGTGGTGCTTTAGCACACTGCCGGTTCAGGCTGCTCTCATGGGGGTCTGGAGTAGAATTTCAGGGGAAGCTTAATTGCACATATTTTATGTAGACCCTGAAAAATTCAGAAGACCCAGTGCTAAGCCGTGAGTTTAGAGGAGTATGGTGTCCCCTCGTACCACTCGGCCACGTCCGTGTCTGTGCTCCTCCACTGAGTGCAGAGTTAGGTCTCACGGAAGAGGAAGAAGTTTTTCTTCTCACACATCCGCGCGGACGCAGAAGCTCCAGCTCAGATCAAGTAACGCGTTCACACTAGGAAATGCAGCAGGATGTCTTTGACTGTTAATATCCGAACGGTGTACCAGAACCATCAAAAAATGATGTACAGAGAAAAGCACAATTGTGGCACTACACACCCCTTGTTACGTCATACACTGTGCGCTTAACTGTCTAGAAGCTGGCAGTATCGTTTCATATCACATACTTCTTCGCCGTTATCTTCCGATTCGCGTTGGCGTGTGTCTCTGATTGAGTTCTCCCTCAGGGTAGCTGCTTTTAGTAGTGTTGGAAATGCAGAATGTAGCATTAAAGGCCTCATATCCTACAGGTTTCTTTTCTTTTCCTTCCTCCCTGAGGTCTGGTTATGTTTGTGAGGGTTTATTTACTGAAACAGTCATGATTCATTTTTAAATGACCATTTTACATGGATTCAGTCCCTGAGAATTAAAGAGGCTGGTTTTGTTATTGTGCTTTTGTTATTATAATATATGTAAATAACTGGTTGTTCTCATTCTGAAAGCAGACAAGGCAGATACACTTACAACATTTATAACTTGGGTTGGGACTGCTATAAGCTGAATTGGTAATGTGTAAATGCACTTTTGTGACATCACAAAAACGATTAATTTTAATGGGTCATTTTAATGGGTTTCCATATATATGAACTGTATGTGAACGGTAGATTATGAAATGTAACTCTTTTTTTAAATTTTTTTTTTTACAAATTTGCTTTACGATATAGGCTTGAAGTATTCAATCCCAATTCATTATCTGTTTTATACAAAATCATGCTTCCAGTTCACAGAGATCCAGTCACTACAGGGTGAAGTTCAGAGTCTGTAATAATACAGTTCAGACACTGCAATAGACTCTCAGGTGCCCACACATACACACACACACACACACACACACACACACACACACACACATGCACACATGATCACAAGCACCCTTGCAAAACAGTTTTTACACACTCCTGGTATGTCCCTACAGGTGGTGAGTCGTGTTGCAGCGCAGCAGGGTTTTGACCTGGACCTGGGCTACCGGCTCCTGGCTGTGTGTGCAGCCAACCGCGACAAGTTCACCCCAAAGTCAGCGGGTGAGTCCCTTTCTGCTCTTCCTCTCATGCTTCATCTCCTTCTCCCTCCATCCGTCGCAGGGCAGCTGGAGCAGCACTCCTCCTGCAATATTGTCTTTCTTTAACCGTCAGAAGGCTGGAGTCATCATTGCCATTTTTTTCTGTAGTATTAAATATGATTACGTAGTTATTGAGTAGATTTCCATCTTATACCAACCCTTTTTTTGCTCGTCAAAAACCTGTAATACTCCAGACTACAGACACAGATAGTATGCAATTAGTAAAATATCTCCACTGCTACTTTTTGTTTGCCATACAATAACAAAACATGCAATACCAGACTAGAGACACAGTTAATAAACGTAATAAAGTGTCTCCTCTGCTAAAACAAATGTTTCTATATGTTGAAGTTTTTTCAGTGAACTATGATTAATAAAGAAGACAGTAATTAATAAGTAAGTACTACTTGGCAATGACTGCAGTCTCTAAGGGTTAAATGCAAGGAAATGGAAGGGAAGGTTTTACTGTCGTGGACTTGTACAAACTGTAGACTTGTCTGTGCATGCAGCATCACTTTTTATTAAAGATTTCCTCACTGCTCACTCATGTTTACAGTGGAGGATGTTGTAACTCTCTGGGGCTTTTACACCGCTGCCACTTTTAGCTGCTCAGCATGAGCACGTACATGCAACAATCACGTCAGGAATTGCTAATTCATAGAAAGGCCATGGAGGTTTGATTTCCGACTGCTGTTCAAAGCAAATAAACAGCTGCGGAGCAGTGTCCTTTTTGTAAACGGCCCTGTCTGAAACCCTGACCTGCTCAGCCCAGCTCTCCTGAAGTGTCCTGTTCTTGTACATTTGTCAAAGTGAAGCACAAACGGGCATCAGCACAACAGAGATAGATGGCCAGAGAGCTCTCAGGTTGAGGGGTGCGTGTGTACTTCATTTGGAAAAGGCCTGACATGGCGAGCTGTTGGGAATGAAGATAAACGGATGTTTTAGAGCAGCACAGATTACCATGGTTACTGCCGGACACTGGGAGGCTCCCAGGAAGAGCGATTGCTGCTCTCATCCCTCTGTAGACACTAAGCGGTGCAGAGGCGGGAGGCAGATAATATTTGAAGTTTATTGATGAGGAAGGTGCTCGTGGACTTGATTAAGCTCAGAGAAGGTGTACGTCAGGGATCTTTAACAGCAGCGATGTCCTCTATAGTGAGACCCTCCACAGTGAGTGTGCTTGAAAGAGTGGATGATAAAGAAATTGCTGGAAGCAGATATGGCTGTGGCTTCCTCGCTCTTAGCCCATCGCACAGGCATCCATCTCAGCTCTGTCACAAGGGCGTCTGCTGCCCCAGACAGGGAGACGGCAGCAGCAGAGCAAACACTCAAACACAGCTTTAGCTTCCTCTCCTTAACTCGCTTTGCTCTTTCTTAATCATTTCCTACACTCTTTCTCTCTCTCCCTCCCTCCCTCTCTCTCTCTCTCTCTCTCTCTCTCTCCCCACCCGCACCCTCTCTGTCTCTCTCTCTCTCCTCTCCCTCTCTGTCTCTCTCTCTCTCCTCTCCCTCTCCCTCTCTGTCTCTCTCTCTCTTTCTCTCTCTCTCTCTCTTTCTGTCTC
>JBBPDE010000148.1:14889869-14900137 GCA_037974605.1 Nannopetersius ansorgii | reverse complement strand
AGAAGGGGATTCTCTGTAGAAACCACATTAGCAGGTCTAGTGAACATTAATAAACACCCTGACGGTCACACAGGGAGCAGTGTGTGGGGACAGTACCTTGCTCAAGGGTACCACAGTGAAAATAGTAGCAGTACTGGGATTCAAACCTATGACCTGGTACTCCGCATTTGGGTCATATGGTTAATGCTCTTATCCAGAGCGACTTTAAGTCATTAGTTACAGGGACAGTCCCCCTGGAGACACTGAGGGTTAAGTGTCTTGCTCAAGAACCCAATGGTCTCGAACCTGTGGCTTTGTGGTACCTCAGTGATGACACTAGGAGTTGGGATTTGAACCCACAGCCTTCTGATTGCACTGCTGCAGAGTGGAGGGTGGGCTTCATGGGTTTCCTACCAGACTGACCATCCCCATTGGGGGGGGGTTGGGGGGGGGGGGTTGAAGGTGGGGATGAGAGTGGCTGTCCCATTGCAGGGACAACACTTTAACCACAAGGCCCCCAGCTGCAAATGTAGAATCTACATTAGCCTTGTAGCTATGATAATGATACTGAACTCCAGGCGCTGATTAACTACATTTAGGGTAAAATGCTTTTTTTTTTTAACCATATCTAGTTAATCCATTTGAATCCAAGGTGCAAGACCTATTCACATCAAACCATCTTAATTTTCAGTGTGAAAACTTTTCATACTAATCAGAGTTTCATTCTCAGGACTGCAGACCAAAGAAATGGCAGAAGAACAGCTCATCTTGCTCATACGACAAGAAAAGCAACAGAAAAATGTAGGTAAAATTAAATATATGGAGTAGAAGAGCTGAAAGGCGTATTGTGTATCCTGGTGTATTATGCTCTGTTATCGTCTGTTTATTTATTTGTTTATTGTACGACAGGACAGGGTGTACCCAGTGTTGCACTGCCTAAAAAATATAATTTAATCAAGGAATCCTTCCTTCCTCTTCTCTCTTTTTTGGTCAAAAAAATCCTGCTTGGTGTAAAAAGGCTTTTTTATTACACAGACATTATAATAGGAGAATTCATCAATCCATACATTAGTATATTCATTATCTATACTGTATATCCATAACCCACAGAGCTCAGAATGTATCATTAAACTCTGCAAATCAGAACCAGTGTTCTCCTACACACTTCCTGTTTGCTGCTCTTTCTCTCGGCGCGCCACCGTTGAGCCGCTCTCCGGAGCCCCTCCTTCTATTAATAAAAATACTACATTTTATTTATAAGCGCCTATAAGCACAACTCTCAAGGTCACTTTACAGAAATTTAATTAGCAACAACACTGATTTAAAAAAAATATCCATAAGATCACACCTATGTCAAAATTGTGTCATTCTTTTGCTCCATTGGAGTGCAGTAAGCCATCGTACTCCCCTCATACTACTGGGAACTTAGAATTATACAAAAAAATTGCTCGTTTGGCCAAAATGGATAAATGGCATAATCTGATTTAAAACACTAAAACTAGAATGAGAATGAGTTTAGAATGAAATCATTTGAACCTAAATTGTATGATTTAACAGTGTAAATAACAAGGAATTCAAAATGTAGTTTTCATGGGTTGTATGGAGTATCCAGTTGGATGTATGGAGTAAAAGGAGTAAAAGGCCTGAAAAAACTCATCATTAGGAAATGTCATACCATATGCATTAACACAACTAAAATGGTCCAAAAAAAGCGAGTGAACTGGACACAAGGAACAGAAGGTTAAATTGCAATTGAACTTTGGTTCTACGTGACACAGGAACACCAAACAAACTTCAGCATGACGTCTGACACCTCAAACATCAACACAAACTGGGGGAACTTCAATATAAGATGTTTTGCGACATGATGACAATGTAACATTGTTGTGCTTCTGGCCACTCGCTTAAGGGTGACGCATTCAAAGACAAAGGAGACTGGCCTTGTGTGACTGGAAATCACTGCCCGAAGGTGTTGCTATGACAGTCACTAAGTGAACTGACCTGTAGTACCTCTTAGAAAGACTTTAGTTATACTTTAAAGTTAAGCTTTTCTTCACTATTAAGTCTCACATCCCCACAAACCACCACAGAAATGCACTAATCTCTTAATCTCTCAGCATCCTCTGCAGGAGAAGTCTTCAGTACACCAGCTTTACCCTGCATGCTCCCACTCATGCACTGCAGAGAGCCCACACCATCTACAGAGCCCTTCCAGTTTCACACAAATCCACTTCAGGTGTGCTGATTTGAAATATAAGACAACACTTAATGTGCCCTTTGGATAAACACTAGCCCTGCGGTGGGCTGGTGCCCCGCCCGGGGTGAGTTCCTGCCTAGTGCCCATTGATCCTGGGACAGGCTCCAGGTACCCACGGGACTAGTAAGGATTAAGCAGTTATAGAAAATGAATGAATGAAGGAATGGATAAACACTACTGAATGTATCTTTATTTCTACTCAGCCAAGACCGACCTCCCATCCCCCACAAACAACAGCCGAGAGCGAAGGTTCTCTACGACAACAGCCGAGATCTAAGCTGTGTCCGAAAAGTGCACTTGTTCACTCGTTCACTGTACAGTGTTTGCTATATAGAGGACTAACTAGTGAATAAGGGTGACGTGTAGTTAATTTCAGACACTCGGGATGTTACGTTTTGACTAACTGTTGCTTAAATAGTGCGCTGCATAAACACACGTCTCGTCTCTCTAGTTCAGACACCGCCTGCATAGGAGGCGGGGTCTCGTGGGCGGGGTCTTGTGTGCGGGGTTGTGGGACGCGATCTGGGCCGCCTGACAGGATTCCGCGCCGGCCAAAAATTACCTGACCAGCCCAAAATTGACATCAGCCCACCAGGCAAATGCCCAGTCTGCCGATGTCAATTTTAGGCCGGCGCGGAATCCCATCACCCTGTCATGCCCAAACCGCGGCTCAAAATGCCCCGGCGTTTTTTTGTATCAGTCCAGCCCTGGATACTGTCTTCCATGGAGAGAAAGAGAGAGGAGAAAGTGCAAGTGTGACTGAATCTCCTCCGTTTGAATCTCCCCCCGTCTCTTCTCCCTCCAACTTTAGCACAATAAAAGTAGTTCTCCACGACAACATCCGAGATTGAGAGTTCTCCAGTTGCAGGTTCAAACCCCCCACACTTCCTGCCACTGTATGCGCACGCACACACACACACATGCATGCACACACACACGCACACAATCATACCAAGATCAACTCCAAGTGATGGTCAATAATCAGCAACGAGCCGCGTGAACACACACTTATGACTGGAGTGGATCATACGCTGGTAAGGAGTGTGTGTGTGTGTGTGTGTGTGTGTGTGTGTGTGTGTGTGTGTGTGTGTGTGTGTGTGTGTGTGCGCGCACAGTGCTGTTCTGAGCAGTTATATCAGTGGCCATAGAGAGGTCAGTGTGTGACCCACTGGCCTCTGCTGGGGTTAATAGATCCCGTGACGTGTGCGCAGGCTGCGCTCAGGATCAGCCCTGCCCTTAATTAGTATGTAGGCTTTCCTCGTAAGGCAGGACCTGCACAGTGTCATTAGTTAAAAGCAGAGCGCTGCTGGGAACACACTTTTGCTGCTCCCTCACACACAGGCAGGGTCTCCGTGCAAACAGTTCATGCATTCCTACCACCCAGAACTCTTAATGGAAGAGAGATCTTCCAGAATGGTTTTGCTCTTTTTGATGTGGATCACATTAGTGCACACTGATTGAGTATATAGCATTTCGAAATGTCTATGAGGCAAGTGTGTGCATGCAAACAAAGCCTATAAAAGTGTCCAAACATGTCGTTTCACTGCAGGACTCCTGGTCCTCAACACTACATTAAATGAAAGATGACTGAACCAGTTTATTGGAGCTCCATTGGATAAGCATGTCATTCACAGCTGCAGTAACGTTTGGAATTCACAGAATCGAAAGTAAAGCCGTTCAGACTTTAGTGAGTGAGTGGTAACTGTGGACTGTGCAAGTTAAAACCTGACCCACAGATTTTCAGTCTAATCTCAGAGGAATAACTATCTTGCAGCATGCTGGCTTTTCGAAACATGCAGAGTGGCTTAATAAGCCAAAACCATATTAACAGTCGCTGTCATGCTGTAGAACTAGACTAAGAATATATAAACTAACCTTAATTATTATTTTTAATATCCAATCCAAAATGTTTAGCCACCAGTACTGGGAAAGTTAGTAATACTATGATAGGACTTCTTTCATGACTTCAGCTTTGTATGGCAAATATTCCAGAATCAGCACTTTCTGAAACTAGCATCTAAGAGATTTGCACTTGTCCATGTGGTCTGGTATTACTGAGTATACAAATCTTTAGCGAAATCTCCCTCTCTTAGCGTGGGGCTGGGGAGTTCTCCTAAGCGGCTTACACTCGCCTGGGAAAGACCTGCATTAACAGATTGAGGAATTTAGAATGGAGGAATTCGGGCTGAATTTCCCAAAATTAGGCACAGTCACAAACACACATATACACCCGACGCACTGTCTCAGGATCTGCTGGTGTTGTATTATTTGTACTCGTGTTTTGTGTGTTAGGCACTCTGTATACACATCCACTGTTTTGTTTACACACGCTGAAAAGTCAAGTGCTGAACTTACGCACCCTGCAAAAAGTCAACAGCCTCACATATCATTACTCTGATCACAGCTGCCTGAAAACAACACCCCAATGTAATGGAACCTGTCATTATACTGGAACATTTCAGTCATGTCTTTAATAAATGCATGTATTGATTTTAATCCGTCAGCAGCACGCATGGCTTAAGGGCTGGCGTGATCTCTGTGAACGGTGCAGCCATGTGGCCAGGATGAGAGTGTAGTACATGCTCTGCACTGTTTTTAAAGCACTGAGAAGCACGACAGTTGTCCAGCTGAGCAGTCAGCAGAGCACTCTCCCCTGAACAACGAAGCAGAGCAGGAATTGTAGTGGAGGATTATAGGAAATACTCATTTGAATATATAATTTGCATTAGACGCACAATGAAAGAAATGGAATTGGATATCTTAGAGAGTTTAACATTTTTTTTCTTGTTTCATGTGTATTGGTACATCCACGAAAAAAAACAACTTTTTGTCTGTTCCTCAAAGACATTAAACTTTATGATACATAATTTCTATGATGTAAATTTTGAAAATGGCTGCCCTTTACATTCTATGGCAATTTTATGGGGGTGGGCCAACAGAAATGGTCACAATAATAAAACCAGAAATGAAAATCTTGTGACATTAATGTACATTACAGTTAAAACCATTTTAGCTTTATCATTTCAGAGATACAAAGTTTTGTTTTACTTCAAGGCAACCAGTGAAGGCAGCACGACTTCATAAATCTTGCACAGCTCTTTATACCCTAATCCTCTTTTCCTCCGCCTGCCTCTTCACACACAGGGACGTAATACACTCATTGAGTAAGTAATGGCCAAGACGAAGACGCTACACTGGTTTTGGCGTGGTGGGCCAGGTGCTCTGGCCAGGGTGAAGTCTTCTATCTGATACAGCCAGACTGAGATTATAGAGTCAAGTGGAGTCCTCTACTTTGATGGCTTTGTTCGTTTTGGCCTCTGTCCATTACACCACCATCCATTTGTTGCCATCTCCCATTTTATTAGCGACAAAAAGGCCGTGCCGTAATTAAAAAGCTCATAATGAGGCAGTGAGAGTAGTAAAGAGGGAGATCGAAGCTTGGACTGGGCTGGGCTGAAATGGGGCGCTGGCAGGAGTGGGCTGAGCAGCCTGTGGGACGAAGGGAGGCAAACATACTTTGGGCAGATTTGGAGGTGATTTGTGTAACCAGGACGACCTGATCCTCTGCAGACCCGCATGTTTTGGGGATTTATGCTGGTCAGCAGGAGGGATGGACAGCCATCAGCCCACTAAACCACACTGCAGAGCCTCTTAACTGGGCATAGGGCAAACAGAGAGACGGCTAGAGAAAGAGAGACGCTTTGAGTCATTTCTATGACTTGCTCTGCCAGTTGTCTGGAGTGCCACAGGCTGTTGTCCATGCACTAAGACTGTTCCAGGCTGGCAGGCGGAAAGGGTGATCTGCCACCTTCAAGATTAGCAAGACATGTTTCCCAAAAGTCACAGTGAGATGAGTCTTCAGTATGTTAACCTTCATAGTAACTGAAATCATTGAAGACCTTCACTTAGACACTTTCAAGGATGACTGTTGCCAAAGTTCTGCACACATTTGATTTTTTGCTTTTAGAAGTTTTCGAAGTTTAGAACCTGTGCCTCCAAAACTGTTTCTCTTTTTGTTTTAATGAGCTGTGTGTGAGAAATAATTAATATCTAATTGCAACATTCTTTTGTTATTGTTAATGAACTGGCTTCAGAGCTAAGTGTAGCTGTAATTATTATTGGCAGTTACCGATTGATAACATATCTATGTGCTTCCCTAGAACAAAAAAGTGTTAGGTCCTTTAGGTCCAGTAAACATTACTGTGTGATTTGGATCTAATAACTGTGTTTTTTCCACCTGATTTGCAGCATTCATTGACTTTGAATGAAAATATGAAACAGAACTGAAAGGAACTCTTGTACAGCAGCTCTGTGTCTTTGGCTGGGTGGTGCTTTCCTGGCCCAGTGAGAGCTGTGCTCTGTGTCTGCTCTCTCTGCCCCCTGCCGCCATTGTCTCTGCCAACCTTGCCAGCCCTGCCAGAGTGGAGCCCCACAAACATACTGCTGTAAAGCGAACACAGACCAGAGCACCATACTCAGATTTACATGAAAGAAGCACACAGAATCACATGGACTACTGCCATTAGCTCCAAGCACCATGATCTAGCTGTAAACCTGCATATTATCACCATGAGAGCAATGTAAGTCAATGTAAAAAGAGTTGGTTTAAAATTATTATGGACAATTCATATTGGTTGATTTGCCATGACAAAAATATGAAAGAGGATATTAACAATCCCTATACAAAAGAGAAACATCGTTTTGTTATAACAGTGATGATATGCACCCATTAAGCACAACACTGCACAGTAAAGCCTGCGCTGGTTTTCATGCTGCTACAGAGCAATCAAAGAGCCCCATGCTTCCACTAACACAGAGCCATATTGCCCACTGCCAGCTCACCAGTACACAACCCACGACTCTCACTGGAGCAGGTCACTGTGGCACAGCGAGGGAAGGAGAGAGCAGCACTAGAAGAGAGGAGATCGAAATGAGAGGGAAATGTTTTGTTTCTCAGTGGCTTGAGATGTTATGCCGAATTACCGGATGGAGAGAGAGTCAATTTACTAACACAGTACAGATGAAAACCTGCTGGAGGTGTTTGCAGGGGGACAGGAAGTTAATGTTTGGTAGGAAAAATAGAAGCTTTATTCAAATAGGAGAGGGCGTTGTTGCTTTGTTGATGGAAGGTGTAGGGCTGATTAACCTAAGTGTGGGCTGATTTTGAGTGAATGTATTGGCTGAATTGCAGGCAGGAGTACTCTTGGTCTTTGTTAGGTGTGGGAGGCACGCTAGGCGGGGGACTACAGAGGGGAATTGGCAGGCAGTGGCTGGCTGTAACCTGTCATATGAGTTCTAAGTTGGTCTTTTGTGAGAAAATAGCAGTTGCCAGCATGCAGAGGTGGTGATTTAGCAGGGAGATAAGCTCTCTGTAATGGCAGGGTGGAATAATTCTCATTTAAGTAGGTGGGTGATTCCAGCCTCTCGCTCCAACCCTGCTGGGATGGCTTTCACGCCTGTCGTGTGGTAAGCAGTGCTCCCTTTCAAACAGAGTCCTTTGATATGTGTACACGTACACGCACTGACTGTGATTGCATGTCTGAACCTGGAGAGAGTCAGCTGCTATTAGAACAATGAAAAACATGAATTTAATGAATAAAGGGCTATTTTTCAAACACACACTCAACTGCTGAATATTATGACAATTAAGTGAGTAATGATATACACAACAGTTATTACAGCAAACAGCTTTGCTTTATATTTGAGAAATATGTGATATCTCTGACTATATACATGCAGCCAGAAGATGCTGCTGGTGTAAGGTTTCTCTCTTTCGATGACACACATCAGTAATTTCAGCTTCTCCCATGGATAATGTTGAAACTGCTTGACTTTTTAATCGTACTATGTTTGTTAGCCACCTTGCAACGTATTCATTTTGATTGAGAGACGAATCAGTCAAGATGGATTTTGCTTAGCAATGACCAATTTACTATTTTTTTACTGTGACCAATCTGTGTTTTAATTGCATGAGGGGAGACTCTCCCCTGTAGTTAGGGAATGGAAGTCGCTTTGGATAAAAGTGTCTGCTAAATGATGTAAATGTAAATATTTCATTTAAAAACAGGCAGATGACTGTATTAGAATGCTGCTGCTGCACCTGTAGCAAAATACTGTACCATAATTCACCATTATCTTAAATAGCCAACTGCCATCAGCATTTGACAGACTTCACATATTTGAATAACCAACTGATACATGCACACTCACACACATACACATATATACATGTAGTAATATATTATCAATCATTTAATAATCAGTAGAAATCTGTATTTGTTTGAAGTGAAACATGTTTTGAGCATTTTATTATTCTTTAAGCACATTTGAATATTTAGTAGAATATTTTATAGAGTATTTGCAATTAGATGTATTAGGATAGTTCTTGATATATCACAGCACTAATACATTGACTATAGAAAGGTCAAATGGAAAGCAGCGTGTGCGATAAAGCTGAGATGGAGGTGAAAATGTGCTCTGTGTGCGTGATCCTCTGTCTTTCAGACGCGTATTTGCTCGTTTACATTCCCCTAGCATTAAGGGCACTGGAGACAGCTGAGCAGTCTTATTAGTCATTACTGGCTGATCAATACAGGGAGGAAAGGGCCAAGGCAGACGTCTGTCTCTGTGCGCCATAGTGAGAGAGAGAGAGAGAGAGAGGGAGGGAGGGAGGGAGGGAGAGAGAGAGAGCGTGAGATGAGGAGCGAGTACACTCAGCCACTCATGCTGGAGCTGCAGTCTCCCCAGACAAGGGGAAAAGACTCTTTAACACCATCTCCTGTGTTGAAATAAGCGTACGGGGCATTTCTTATTCTACCGTCTCCGTCGAGGGGTCTCAGGGAAGAAAGGGGGGTATTGTTCCAAAGGATGAACTCATTTTGGATTAAAGGGAATTTTTTATGTGCTCCCTTTGCTGAATCTGTTTGATGGTAGAGTAAGACCGCAACAGTGAGGCAGTTCATGGCTTTTGTTCATGCTCCGCCTGTGTGGTACAAGTCACGATAAGAATGTGTTTCTAATTCTCTCCTCAGTCACTGCTCACAGGTGTGTTTGTGTGTGTGTGTGTGTGTGTGTGTGTGTGTGTGTGTGTGTGTGTGTGTGTATGCGTGTGTATATACGTATGTATGAGCACTTAGAAAGGGTCCAGAGCTCACTCTATGGCACTAGAGGAGCACTTAAGTCTGAGCTATTGAGGTGTGAGGTGGCTACAGCAGCCATTGCAGCACTGCCAGATTTGGCTCTGTGCCAGCACCTGCAATTCTGAAACCAATTCTCCATTGCTGTGGCTAAAGGCTCGTGCCCCACCTCCCCCAAAAGCAGTGAAGTGCTGCCTTAGCTCGTCGCTGGCGTGATTCACCGTCTTCAGCTCCAATTCTCATCTCCCATTCCCTCCTCTCTCTCTCTCACTCTCCCCCTCTCTCTCTCTCTCTCTCTCTCTCCCTCTGCCTTTTCATCCTCCCACCATGAGGGAAGAGCAGTCTTTTGTAGTAGGATCACTTCTCACCATGCACTGCAGATGAAAAGCATATGATCCTGAGTGAGGCACGCTGACATGGCCCTAAGTGTTCGGAACAATACAGGACTGCATTGCCCTCCAGTGGTGAAGGCTCAAAACTGCCGAAGGAGATTTGAGAAAGGCTGTTAGTGTCTGAACGATAACGCAAGGCTCTGATGTATTACCAGACCATTTTTGAAATGATTTGTTGTTATCATCTTTTCCAGGCATGGCTGTGCTTTTCTCATATGTTACACCTCCCTCTTTGCAAATGTAGAATTTGTCAACTGAGTTTAAAAGTTGTTTTTTTTTTACTATATATAAATCTTACTAATCGTATCTAAATCTAACTAGGAAGGTTCTAATTATACATGAAAACAAATGTAAGCTGTTCATGGTGTAAGATTAGTTTGCCTTTTAGCTAAGTTGATGAGTCTTAATTCAGTATATTCATGTAAGTATTTCTCTCTCTCTCTCTCTCTCTGTCTCTCTCTCTCTCTCTCTCTCTCTCTCTCTCTCTCTCTCTCTCTCTCTCTC
>JBBPDE010000148.1:14864828-14877764 GCA_037974605.1 Nannopetersius ansorgii | reverse complement strand
TGTGTGTGTGTGTGTGTGTGTGTGTGTGTGTGTGTTTACATATCTCAGTTCTATATTTGGTACAAATACACTGTTGTGTATGTTGACAAAAGTATTGGGACTCAATCTTTGAATTCAGATGGCCCCTTAACCCTCTGAGGTCCGAGGCCTTTCTGGCATTTTAAGGCAATTTGCTACACGTTTAAATTTTTTAAAAAAGTATTTCATTTCTGAATACAGTCCTTACCATTTTTGTAGCTAAGACATATGTTAACATGGTTCAAACTTTAAAGATCTTGCTCAGACATATTGAGGGTGTGTTTTTTTTACTTTGTCTGAAAATAGTTTTTTTGTCATGTTTACACAATATTACACAACTTCATTACATTCACTTTACTCACATATTATTATAGCTGAGGCTTTCCAGAATATAACAATATTTGTCACTTTGGCATATATGTTTTAGTTAGGTGTTATGTAGTTCCAATGCAATTTGTAAAAGAATCAAGTGAAGGTCAATCTTAATGTTTAAGCATACGAAGGCATTTTGGACAACAGCATGCTTCCAACGTTGTGGACACAGTTTGGAGAAGAACGTTTTCCAGCATGATTGTGCCCCAGTGCACAAAGCAAGCTCTATAAAGACATGGTTGGATGAGATTGGTGTGGAAGTACTTGACCCGCGCAGAGCCTCGACCCCATCCAGCACATTTGAGATGAACTGGAACAGAGATTGCGAGTCAGACCTTCTTGTCCAACATCAGTGCCTGACCTCATAAATGCTCTACAGAGTGAATGGGCAACAAATTCCCACAGAACCTCTCCAAAATCTTGTGGAAAAGCTTCCAAGAAGGGTGAATGCTGCGAAGGGCGACAAACTGCACATTAAAGTCTATGCATTTAATGCATGCCTGTGGTGGGGCCAGAGTGAGGCCCTGCCTAGCTCCTGTCGGCCCTGGGATAGGCTCTTGGAATCTGTCTATTAAGATGTTAATAAAAATGAGAGAGTTAGTATTTGAATGCAATGTCATTAAAGTCCCTGTTTGTGTAATGGACAGGCGTCCCAGTACTCTTGTTTGTTAATAGAGCGTGTGATGAATCATGCTCAACATGACCAGGGACCCAAATGTAAGCACTGTGACACAACCTGCCACATGGGGGCGCTGTTGGATTTCCTCAGCTCTGAGAAAACGGAGGTTGGACTGAGACTATGGCTGCGACTAGTAAACACAGTTCACCTTGGTCTCTCCTGCGGGTATCTGCTATTCTTTACGTGTATTTGACGATTCACAGCAATGTTGCAAATGAAAAACCGACTAAAATACTGCTCAGTCGCTATTGCTGTGAGCAGGTTTCTGTCAGGACCCCCCAAAAACCCGCTTGTGTTCTTGGACATCGCTGCTGACGGAGAGTTTATCGGAAGAATCATCATAGAAGTAAGAATCCCATCAGATCAGCATTTATGTATAACTGACACCTGATTTGTCTGACCTGTGCTTGGTTTGCTGTATGTGGAATGTCATTTATATAGTTCATATAAGCCTAATCTGTGCCCTGAATCACACAGTTGCTCTCTTTAATACAGCTTAATGCAGATGTGGTTCCCAAAACAGCAGGTGAGCCCACGTATTTCATAAAACTCACCAACACTGATGTTAAATGTGACTGGACTGAATTGAAAAACTGAAGAATTAATGAGATGAGATTAACTGTCTTATCTGTCTTTCAGAGAACTTCAGAGCACTCTGTACAGGAGAGCATGGGTTTGGCTATAAAGGCTCAGTTTTTCACAGGGTCATTCCAGAGTTCATGTGTCAGGTATGTGTTAGTTATTAATAATTTAAATGTTTAAAGATGCTGAATCAACATTTTTGTGTTCATATAAACTATCAGACTAGCAGGCTATCAATAACACATATATATATATATATATATATATATATACACACGCACACACACACACACTCACACATATATATATACACACACATATGTGTGTGTGTGTGTGTGTGTGTGTGTGTGTGTGTGTGTGTTATTGATAGTCTACTACTTTTCATAATTTGGTGCAAAAACATGAAAGTGTTTGAAAACAGCGTTTAATATGTGTAAACTTTATTATTACTTTTTTTCAGAAACAAAACTGTTAGCTGAATTTCCTGTATTTATAATGAGAGAGGAGCAATTTCTACAAATTTAGTTTAGTTGACAAATGACTGATGGTGAAGTGCAGAGCATCACTCTCACCTCTCCAACTGATCTAATCTTGCATCAATTTGACAGTTATATTAGAATATAGAATTGCCACTATATAAATACCAAAAGCAGCATTTTTTGTCTAGGAGAGGATGAATATTTCTGTACCAGTCAGGAAATGGTACTAGTTCTCGACAGCTGTCCCTACTAATAACAGTCTTACTTAATGGGCCTCTTGCTTATTCATTCCTACAGGGAGGAGATTTCACGAATCATAATGGCACTGGTGGCAAATCTATTTATGGGAAGAAATTCTCAGATGAGAATTTCCAATTGAAGCACACTGGACCAGGTGACGTAACAAGCCTACTACTCTGACAGCCTTGACGTAGAAGAAGCTATGTTGACTCAGCCCTTGGGATCATCAGTCCTATTTTTTTTACTCTGGCGTTAAGCACATGGGAATATTCTTGTGTATACATATGCTGCTACTTTCTCTTGTGTTAGACCACTAGGTGGTGGTAAGGACTGCAGCAATAAGGAGTGAAGATTTTGTAATCCACAAACGCATGACCTACTTTCAGAGCAAGTCAACATCAATGTATCATAGTGCATTTTTGGTGCCAGGGGGTTCCTAAACCAACAAACCCTCTTGATAGATTGATATGGCCAAATAGTGTCGGGTTGTGTAATACTGGCCTGGATGTAATTATAGTCGATAACCATAACTTACACGATCCAGATGTGTGCCCTCATGCAGCGCTGCAGTCTGCTCTGGTGTTTTGGGTCCTTGTTGTGGAGCTTTTGATTATGATGTGGCCCCTAAATCATATCAAATTTACCGAATTGTACAAACTGACATAAAAAGCCATCCAGAGACACCAATGTCCCGGTAGCCCACTGTAAACTGAGACCTAACGTTTGCTCATCTTGGTCTTCACAGGTGTGCTATCAATGGCAAACTCTGGACCGAACACCAATGGATCTCAGTTTTTTATATGCACTGCAAAAACAGAATGGTATGCATATCGGGAGGTGACAAACGTGTAAAACACATTCTGGCCATCTGAAAACCAGACCGCTGCTGTTTTTAAGAGGCTTTGTTATAAAAGCTTTTATTACTGTGTAGAAATGTAGGCCCCACATATCACATGCTTCATGCTCTCTTTCTTTCTTTTTAGGCTTGATGGCAAACATGTTGTGTTTGGTCACGTAAACGAGGGCATGGAGACGGTGAAGGTAATGGAGTCCTGCGGTTTGCACGATGGAGGAACAGTTAGGAAGATTGTCATCACGGACTGTGGGGAACTTAAATAATGCAAGTCTGCATTTTTTAGAACAGACTGTTCTGTAGTTAGCATCCAGCTAAAAGGCAAATGATTTTAATGTAACGTTTAATACAGCACATGAGTGCGGTTGGATTATAAACAAGGTTTGTTTTAGTTTGTTTTTGATTGATGCATTGAAATGTTACCCACCAAAGGGCCTTTCAGCACACTATGTGGACGTTAGCTTAGATGTTTTATGCTTACTAAGTAAGCATTTTTTGCATGTGAAATCTAACTCTAAATCTGAGGACTAACAGATTTTTTACACACGTTGGGTTTTGAAAGATACACGCTACATATAGAGTATGTAAACCCCCTGAGACCCCTGTAGGAAAATTCCTTGAGGTATTTGGAATAAACTAAATTGTGTATGAAACTGGTTGTGACATGTGGAATTTCTCTCAGGATATTTGCATCCTGTACCCATGGTTTTCATTTTTAATGGCTAAAAGGCTGCTTTCCAGATGAGGGCTTGTTAAAAAAGCTCTCTCTTCTCCATGTCTCCCACTTGATTTTCAGAATACAGCACTGAATTTGCAATCATGTCCTTGCCTTCGACTATCCATTTGCTTTTCTTCCATAGTTTTTAAAGTTTCCTGAGATTGAGGCCAAATCTTTTTTTAGACGACACTTCCTGACCCTTAGAACAGGATGTGACATCATACCTGTGACCATGAAACTTCTCCACCTTCAGCAAAGATTGCCTTATTTTGTACGCCATGCAGGCCAACACTCATGTTCTAGTTGTTGACAACAACGCCACTATCACGAGGTTGGAGTGGAGTTGGTGGATGAGGTGTAGCTTATCACACTGATGCTTTATGAAAGTAAATTATGAACCTTTGTGGAAAAACAGTCCTCTCTCCTAAATGAAACCATATGCGAGCTGAGGTCACGACGTTTGTTTGACTTCTCCGATTACAGAGTTGCCATAGAGACCCTCTCGTTCCCGTTCTGTGAGTCTGCATTGTTGTAACAAACTTCATATAATTCAGGCCTCCACCCTCATGAAGTTTTAGTGATTTGGAATATGTAGCCCAATTATGGAAACTTGGCTTTGCAAGGGAAGGCGCTTCCATTGCCAAGGCCTAACTTTCTCATGTAGCGCTCACATGTTTACAATCATTACGAGCAATTAGATGAATGGCTTAAAAAAAGTACATACATCTGTATTTTTTTTTACTGTGGCTGTGTAGTGAAGATAAAATAAATGTGCTTCAGTGAAGTGTGCTTGAAGTAGGATCTAAAAGGAAAATCTCTTCCTCAGCGTTTTTTTCCAGCAATATATGAGCTTAATGTCAAACTGACAGCCATTCCCCAGGCTTTAAATGTGAATTTCTATTACACAAGCATCACTCCCTCGGACCATATCTAAGCAATTTATCATGACCATACTGCCTCCCAAGTGGAAGATCTGAGGTGGCGAGAGTTTCCCAACTATCGCTGAGAGCCAACAGCCTCTGTTGAAACCCTGAGACACCTATAGCTGACTCTGACAGAAAAGAAAGAGACACGGCTGTAAAACATCGAGACCAAAGACGAGAGTTTAGTTTCAAAGTTTTAATTCAACAAACCCCTAAAAGCACAAAGTATTCGGTTTTCCTAACTAATAAGGCACATATCGGAATGCCGTTTCATGGACGTTGAGCAACAGAGTTGTTCTCTTTATTTTCTAGTACAGTCTTTTAATCAAGCCCTCTCTGTTGCTCTGTCCAATTCAATAGGATCTCAAATATGTTACAGACATTACGAACAAGAACATAAACAAGAGTATCTAACATCACAAGAGAGATTCCATACATTCAGTAAATATGTATTAATTGGTATACCCTAGTAGTGAATAAAGGCATTTAATTGTAACAGTTATTAGTGAGGTGAACTCTATGAAAGAATTTTTTGGAGAAATTACATGACTTAATATTAAATAATACATTGCACAAAAATATAGTTCTTAACTCAGTTAAAACACATGCACATGCAAACTCAACTACAGTTCTTTGTCTCACACACTTTTTGTAGTAACTTTTAATTTCGACATATTTCAGTATCATTCTTGGCCTTGGCAGCAACTGGTGACATGGAAAAGCTCACAGCTTGATACAGTTTGACTTACAGTGGTGTGAGTCAGGCTTGCGTCCAACCTTCGCTGTTACACCGTTATTGCTTTCCTAGAACTGCAATTTCAAACATTTGTGCTATTCAGCAGACACGTATAGTGATCTTCATAGGCATATTAAAGCACTTTCCTTGGGTAAAAAGTTACTATATATACTCCTACTACCTAAATGAGCAAAACACAAATAAAATGGCTTGTAAGGGCATGTAATAATTATGTACCAACTAATAATATTCTACGTAGACATCAATATTTCCTTCATAGTGTAGTTCTGTTGCATTTTATACAAAAAAAACGAGAAGATATTGTAAAAAGACCTTCCATAAATATTTCTGCAGGATATAACCTAAGATCATTGTAAAACAACGTTAAAAAACTCCCAGCTCTTTTGCATCTCAGCGATCTGCCCTTTTTTTTATTTCGCATAGACGATTTCAATATCGCATTTTCAAAACATTTCAAAATAGCTAACTTGAAAATGATGGCCGTCGAATATATACACAAAATGAACAATAAAATTGTATCTTTTATAGGGAAAAAAGAAAGCAAAAAAAAAATCCGACTTCAAATTGCAAAATTTTCAACATCTATACTGGTTTCCAAAATACACATATCTTTCATAGAAAATAAGTTTACACTGAAAGTGAGCTATAAAAGTCAAGTATACGTAATTCAAGACAAACACATGCGTGAAAGCACTTGTATTGTAAATGCGTGTACACTACCTCCAATGGCTCCAGCCCTCTCTGGCTGCAGGAGCAGAACAAGCATGTCACAGGGCTTAAACACCTCCAGAGACAGGCGGAGAAAGAAATTCCCATCTGAGCTGTGGCAAGCTATGGGAAATAGCTGAGCCGTTACATTATGCTCCTCATCAATACTACTTCAGTCTGAAAGACTGCCTAAGAGTAGATATTCACGGTGCTGCTACTTCATAAGGGACCAGGGAATAAACATAAATGAAGGAGCCACAATCAAGCTTTTTTCTTGCACTTTTTAGCCATTAGGGCTGCAAACAATCAATTCAATTGATCCCAGGGATGTGGGGAGATAGTTTTGTGTTTGAGAATCAGCAGCTGTTACACTGAAATCATTGCTCTTTACTGAGTAAAAAAAACAGCCTCTGGCTGATCTCCGACCACGGTGTTAATCAAAACTCAGTATAACGCCTTCCATCCTAAATGAGGCTGGAAGTAAGGCTTGGCATGTAACAATGTGTGCACAGAGGAGCTATTAGCAACAACAGTCCACATAAAACTACATTTATTGAGTAATGAAGGAGCTCTTTTAGAAGGCTAACACTCACGAAACAGGACGACCTGTTTTGCAGAGAGCCGTGCTGCGAGGCTGATGGTGCTGCTGATTCCTCAGCAGCAGGCTAAAGTCTGATTGGATTTACCATCAGGAAATCAAACCTAATGCATCCACAGCCCCTAACGAAGGGAGGGAAATATTAGTTGGTTCTCTGTTTTCAGTGCTAATGGGTTCGTTACATGGCCGCCCCATCAATTCACATCTTAGTCCGGCAAAAGACAGCACCTACCAAAACTCCAACATTTCACATCATGATCATCGTTACCATCACCATCTAAAGCATTTTGGACTCATCCCTTCAGACACGGTTTGCTTCTGCATCACACAGTTTTGTCTATAAATCAGACAAACGCAACACAAAATATAATATATGAGGTTATGACTTCTGACGTTTAGTAAACAATTATACACATTCTATATACCAAGACATGGGATTCACTTTATATGTACATCTAGGCTTACAAACTTGACAAGACAATATTCTGCCCTCAATAACTTCTGTCAGCAAACGCCTACAAACGTGTCTACAAATGACCTTCGTTATACAAAATAAAGCTACATTTAATGTTATACAATATCAATTGCTCTTTGATCACTGTCAAATGTGACCAGTTAGTATGTAGTGTAATCGCTTAAGAGCAGATCTTCTAGAGCGAGAGGTAAACTACAGTATATCCTTCGATAATTGATCTTTTGATCGCACAAATACATTTTTATATCTTTTTCCTGTGATAAAATCTCTACACTATGCTACATTCTTCAAATGCTTTCAAAATGTCCTGTGTCCTATTACCAATCATTTTCAAAACCATATTGTCACTTACAGACCTGTCCAAAGACATTTCAACATAACATACTTTATCCTATTCTCACTTTTTTGCCGAATGTTACCTCCTCTCCTCCTAGGCCATTCTTTCCTTAAAAAAAAATCACAGCTTTGATGGGATTAAATCCATCGTTTGTCAGTTGTGTTGGTAATTCAGAAATGTACATAAAGAGAAAAGCCTTTATACAGCTGTGATGTGATTAAACGTTCACGGAGAAGAAATATTCTTTTTTGCGATGTCACGAAGATGCGCGACATCTCTAGATACTCTATAAATACCAAAAAAAAAACTGCCATTAAAATTCAAAGTTTAAAAACCAAGTATTTGACAAACGAAATATTTCTTTTAAAAGCTGGGAAGGCAAGTTTTTAGCGCACAATAGAAGTAAATGCTTTCAGACCTACTAATAAATGCTACGTATGAACAATAAAAAATGGAGCACTCATGCTATTTTAAGATCAGGCCAATGTAGAGTTGCATAGATACGCATAGGCCAGGAGTCTGCATTTAACAGACCTTAAACATCATGTCCTCTTATTATAGCGACACATATTAGAAATGACGCATCTATAAAAATGTGTAATTCCAATGCCAAGTATATCCTGAGGCAAAGAAAGGTGTTTGTTCCTGCTGGCTGTGGTCTTATAATGAATTCAAACCTGTCATATAGTCAACCAATAGGCTACTGCTTACTAAAAATGGTACAGACCCCACTTCCACCAGGTCACTTCATGTAACTGTTATCTGGACTGTGTGCTTAGTCACAGGCATTTACACTTGGTGGTCAAATGCATCTCCAGTCAGCCAGACTGAAATCTGATTGCTGTGGCATTTACACTGCAATAGCAGGGCTCGAATGCATCTCAACCCACCCCCTGAAGTGCTTTGAGGCAACGGATTAATATGGAGTGCATTTACACCTGCATTTTTACATCCAGATATATTCTTGATCCTCAAGATGCATGAAGTGACCAGAAGTAAAAGGGTTTACGGCTGGTGCATAAGCTGTTGACAATACTGCACAAAATGAATCTGCTTCTAGACTTACTCTTTGCCAGCCGATTGCTGCGGCATTGACTAAGCTTATCTAGCAATGTATAGGCCTGCCAAACGTACATGACAAAGTAGGAACTTGATATTTCTGAATTTCATATATGACAATTCTATCCTACAGTAGTTTCTAATGGCAAGAGGTGGGGTTAAAACAATACCTGTGGTTACACACACAGGGGCAAATATCCCAGTTTAGTTGAACCAATTGCACGATGATATAAAAACAAAACAAATAAATATGCAACAAAAAGCTAGGGATGACAAGTACAATATCCCCTGTTAATTCACAGTTAAAATGGTGTGCTGTTGACACAAAGAACACTGCAAGGCACACTATAGGCCCTGATGGACTGAACTAATATAATACCTTTACCACTCAGCACATCCAAATAGTTCACTTGGCAGGGAAAATGAAGACAGAGTCTGTAAACACGCAGTCAGAGAGCACAATGTTGAGGTCAGCCATTGTGCCCGGTATGGATATCAATACTGTCAGTGACACACTTCTAAACACATACTCAATAGTCAGTTATACACATAAATCAAATAAATGTGTTGTATGCTTTTGATATACAAGGCCATATCAGAATTATCAATATTTACAATAATATTTTGGCACATCTCATTTTTTTTAATGGAGCACTTGATGGGTATGACAGGGGTAGAGGATCAGGAAGGTGGGAGTGGGCAGGGACCTGCTGGTCCTTATTGCACGCGGCGGCAGTAGTAGCCCAGGACTTTGCACTTCTCGCACAGGTGCTGTGGGTGCTCCTTGCTCTGGTCAGAGACGTCCAGGCCGTCAGGCTTCTCCAACGGTCGCTGTAAGAGTGGAACAGGTCATTCTTTTAGATAGCATTTCAGTCTCACCGCAGTGAATTCTTCTTAACACTTGACTAAGGCTGTAGCTGCTTTTGTCTAGGCCTCAGCGGTTCATATTATGGAAGATTATGTTCAGAGTTCAGAGCTAAAAACCACAGTCTGGCTCCATTAAGAGGGTGTGTCAAATATTTGTTTAGCAGGGATATCAGATACATCCTCTAAAATCTGAAATGCTATGAAAATTACACCAAAGCCATTGGAAATTCTTTCAGGATTCCATCTTTTCGGTATGCTTATTCCTACTAGGCTTTGAACCGGCGTGATAATGGAGGTGGTGAATCTTTTTCTTGGAAATTATGCAAAAGAACCAGAGAATAGCTGTGAGAGCCAGCAGTTTTTGGCTGTTGATCACAAACAATACCTCCACAATCATTTGTTTTCCCACCCATAGTTGTTGCAGGATCTTTTTACGATCCTGTTATTCTTTCCAGTGTGTCTCAGCTGTATTTTATGAAATACGGAAAACCAGGTTAACACGGGCCATCGGGAGGAGACAATGTAGCTTTAGGCCGGAGTGTTTACTCAAGAGCGAAGGGCTTTGTGAACGATAATATTAGGGAATATCGGATACCGCTGCGGATTAAGAATTTGGCCGATGTGCTCAATAACTGGAATGAATCCCTGCCAAACAACAGAAAAGCTCAGTCAGGCAGGAAGCTTTGGGGGACTTTGTATTGTACCTCTGCTTCTTGTCTACTCATACTGTAAAGATGTCAGCCGAGCTCCCAGAGCGAGACGTTAAAATAGAGATTCATGGAAACAGGGCTTTCAGCAGTTACCCTCCTAATGCTCTTAGAGTGAGGTTCTGGCAGAGGTCTGGCCATTTGACTTGATAGCGTGGCAAAGGCCACTGCTGAGACACGTTCACTTAATCACCCAACAAAAACTGGAACTGCGTAATACTTTACAGTTCCAGGGTGAAGCTGCAGCAGCTTTCCAGCATGAGAAAATAATAAAACCATACACACGTACATTTTATACCACTTCTTGAGTTACAGAAACAGGAGTCAGCTGCACACCCTTAGAGACTCTTTGATATCCACGGGAGTATATTACACATTACAAATGCTGACTGGGGGAAAATATGTTAAGTGGGTGATGCTGAAAAGGCAAAGAATTTGCCTGCAACAGAAGAGCTAACCACAACACACTCAGGGAAAAGAGCATGCTTTTCCCACCAGCAGCCTCCAAACAAACGATGTTTTCTCATGAATTTTAAAGCCACATTTGATGACAATGAGTGTAATGAATGTTTCCTTCTTTATGCTGCTATATTTACCCTTTCATCCTAAGACGGAATTGTGAAATGGGACTAAACTTAAAGGAGCCCTGCGACGCTTTAGTGTTTTAGCATTTCTTTTTCAGTGATCACGAAATCTCTACTGCATTTTACTCAGGCAGGATATTCAAGGGTCCTTCTGTTCTTAGTCATACCAAGCCCCTCTGTTGCCTTGCATACGTGTATGTCCTGGAAAAGGAAACACACAAGGTTCAAGCTGTATTTTGGTTAGAAGGGCGTCTCGAGTTTCAAGGATAAGCCCATGGGGCTTCATCCACCACAAAAATTCCTCTAAAAACGACACTGTTTGCGTGTACCTTACGCAAGCACGCTTGTGGTCGAACATTAGAGCCACACACACAAATACTAATTCGATTGTGCACTTGCACAGTATGTGGTGAACTGGAAGTGGAAAATGTACTGGAAACAATACTTTACCTGTTTGTGAGGATACACATTGATGTGACACTTAATACATTCCTGTCCCATGTTGGCCCAGGAGTTTCCACTCATCCACTTCCTTTTGCATTTGGGGCATTTGTACTCTCCGAAGCACCTCTTCTTGCCTTGATAGGGTGTCAGTCCTTCGCCTTTGGGTCGGGCCTGTAATGGCATAGCGGACACAGTTAGGCGAGTCTGTTGCTAAATCTGCAAGTAATCAAGTCCACAAGCTCTCCTGATCAACAGTGGAAATGAGTCTGGACTGAAGCAGAGAAGGAATTTATGTCACCTGATTCAATCCTACACAAATGAATTACTATCACCTGCGCCCTTGGCAGGGTGTGGTAATAATCCAACAAGTCTGACAAGTTCTCATAGATACAGTGCCTTATTTTACCAATGCCAGTCCAAAGGTAGGAGTCGTTATATGGCTTCTAAGTATGAGCCTATGGCCCTTTAGATTTGTGCATGAATGAATGCTATCAGTTCAAAACATTCTGTACCCCAGGCCTTAATCTAGTGTGTTTCTCAACCAAGCAACTTCATTCAGCACCACATGGTTGATCCCAAGGTAGTATTAAAAGCAAGGAAATTCATTATACATTCCCGTGTATGGATTTAGCATATGCGGCTACCCACAGCAACGTACAAAGTGTGTGAACTAGGGATGCACCCTTCATGATATCCTACCATGACCAAAGTGGTCGGTGGCCAATTTTTATTTATTTATTCTTTAACATCTCACACTATGTGGGCTAAATGAACACATTAAACACACGAGTACATTTCCAGCATTGTCCATCGGCTAAAGTCACAATATAAATAGCATTTTGTGCCCTTTAACTAGCATTTTCAATTCTTACATCAAAAATTAGTTGCCTGTTTTTATAAAATAAAACATAATGAAACAACTACAAATATTTGGTTTAAGTTATTTACAACATAAAATGGCAAAATTAAACATTTTCAATTGCTGATCACATGTTTAGAGCCCAAAGTTGACTATTCCAATCTTGTCTGGTTGTGATTGAGCATCCCTGGTGTAAACAGTGGACACAAAACAACATAATTTGTAAGTACAAAAAGTGCATTTCTTTTTTCAGTGAAAACAAACATTAAGTGCAGTGGTTTATAGTGCTCTGCTATAGCCAAGGCTTTGCTGGAAGCGATAGTATTTGCTTCATTTGCACTAAAGGGCTTTTTAACCCAAGAATTCATTTTCAACAGACTTGGGCGTGGTTTTGCATGGTGAGTCAAAGTTGGATTTAATATTTAGGCCACAATAACTGGGAAAGGGAACGCTCACATTTTCCCTGGTGTGTCACAAAAGCTTTTATGTCACTGTGATGCTATATCACTATATTTCCAAAAAATAAAAAATAAAATCCCTAAACAAACCAAATTAGAGAACAATCCACAAGTTAATTAACTCCTGTCAGCCATAATATACTTGTACAATAAAACACAACTGAGTCATTTAAAAAAAAAATCCCACTCACTAAAACTGGTTAGAATTATATTACAGCA
>JBBPDE010000148.1:14840017-14857704 GCA_037974605.1 Nannopetersius ansorgii | reverse complement strand
GAAAATTTTTCTCTAAAACAGAGATGACGCAATCAACAACCACAACCTGCATGCGCCAGATTGGATTAGGAGCAACATGTCTGCCATGTGGGCACATTTCAATATATCTAAGAAAGACACACAAAAAGCCATTTGTAAAGCGTGAAATACCGAAATTTCTATAGGAGGTGCATCCACAAAGACTTTCTCAGCACTGGGATTAATTTATCATATTAAATCAAAACATCCCAATCGAGCACAGAAGAGGCGAAACCCACTCACTCCAACTGTGTTTCTGAAAAGGCAAGAAAGTTTTCCAGTGATTATGGTTAATATATGGGCTGTTAGTCTTTGTTTTAATACACTATTTTGTTATTGACCTACACCAAATGTTGTTATATCTTTTAACAGATTTTAAAGCACTTGTTCTGAATGCACTGTATCCGTGCACTTCGTTCAAATTCTGCACATACAGAATTATGTACTTCAACTGTGACTGTGATCTTGCACATATCTATATCTGCACATTGTCTTGCCATAACTGCAAATTTCTCTCTGTATATTATATATTCTATTGCTATTTTTCTACTATTTAATTGTTACTGTTGTCACTCTATTTTTATTCTATTGTTTGTACATAATGTAAATTAACCCATATTTCTCTATATTTCAAATTGCACAATTTCTCTTCTACACTGGACATTCCTTTTATATTATAGGTTATCAGAAGTCGTATAAGCATTTCACTTCACATCATACTATGTATAATGTGTACGTGACAAATAAAATTTGAATTTGATTTGATATAAATATTTTTTATAGTTACAGATGTATTCTCTTAATTTCTTCATAATTGTTTTCGGTGTTTCGTCCAAGTGTTTCCTCATTTTCAGCATTCCGTTTCGGAAACAACAACAAAAAAAAACATTTCAGGGCATCTCTACATAAAACTACTAATTTCCTGAAAATATTCTGCAAGTAGTACTGTATGACATATTGGATGAACAAATGCAAGTTTTTGGGATCGGTATCACATGTTGCATCAAATTCTGGACAAGCTGAAGATCTGGTGATAAAGATTGTGATAAAAAAAAGAATGACTACTGTAAAGGTTACTTTAAAAGTAAAAGAAGTGGAATACAATATTGCCCTCCATATTTGACCAAAACAGCAGTAATGCCAATAAAAAAAGCAAAGTACAAGGTACAAGTAGAACACTCAAAATCCAAGTATAGCAACTAGTAAATTACATGTAATTACGGAATCTCCCCGACTGCCAGCTTGGTAGAAACGAAACCTACTTACTCATGTTAAAGGTTGTTTTAAGGGGTAATTAGAGAGAATCCAAGGGAACTTCAGACTCAAAGCCTCAAGTTTTGCACTTCTCTTATCTGTTTGATGTTCACAATAATTAAACACACTGTTTCAGTGTGAAAAGTAATTGCCCACTTTAGAGAAATCGACCCAGTTATTTACTTCTGGTAGGAATGTTACAGGAGAACATATGGCCACATATCCATGACCTGGTCAATCTCCACCTGGGTCATACATCAAAACACAATTACGGTTCATTTCTGTGTGGTTTAAGAAGAAGAAACATAATAGCCATAAAAATGTTACAAACCCCCTAAATGTCATTGAAATATGAAAGCCAGCAAATGTCATGGAATTATATGTGAAACTGGCCATCTGCTTGTGGTCAGTGCTGTTGGGATAACCTGTTATCTGTAAAGCATAGCAAATATAATTTGGATTAAATTAAGGAAGGAATAAAACAATATGTTTTGCACCAATTTAGCATTTATCTGATATTAATGGGTTCAGTTCAAGGTCTAATACTGTTCTGTTCTAAAAAAAATATGCAAAATGGAAAACCTCAAATGGAGAAAACATTCTCTTTCGTCGCACTGTAAAACTCCGGCGTAATATTCGTGATTCCTGACATTTCACATTCTGAAGATTTCTCATTCCAAGTGGTCATTTATAATTAAATGCAGCACAGTTTCTACACTTTTTTTTCTAGGTTATTACAGAGCTACGCCATGTTTTCCAAGTATTTCAGATAGCGCTGGACTGCTTCCTGGTTGTTGGCGCATGCCCCGGGAGTTTGGCTGCTCTCTCTGCCAGCATCTGGAAACCATCAGCTTAAACAATGGAGGCCTCGGAGCCTGAGCCCCTCGGTCGGCTCCCGTGAGACTCCACTCCACACAGCACTAGAACACCAAACCCACCAGATACAACATGCTCAATTACCCCACAGAGATCCGCAAGACGAAGAAAAAAAAAACACATACACAACTTTCACCTAATCTGTGTTTAGCTTGGCCAGGATACAGGAGAGATAGATTTACAGATATGTTAAAACACAGAGATCAAATTCAGTCTCTCCTGAGAGGCCATCTCATGTTTACTTGCACAATTAGTTGCTGAATGTTTGATTAGGAATCAAATGATTCAACTAGAGTTTATTTTGTGAGTCTGAAGTCAATGCATAAATGTGGAGTACTATTTTAAAGCCTTAAAATACCAAGAATATCATTCAGTAACTAGATCGGCTACAATGTTAACTGCCTGCTACATCCTTAGGCTACTGAAGTGTAATAAAAGTGTGGATCTGGCCATTTAATGGGTTGATTCATCAATGAAACACATGCATAGAGGGGCTTTTGATTGCTACTTTCTATGACATCATTATAAACAATTACTTATATCTGTGCTTTTTCTCAATAGTAAATGTTGTAAAAGTCTGTTTGGGATATTTATGATTGTACAGAATCCTAAGCCAGTCAGCTTATTTGCTTAACTATGTTAAGATTGCTGTCAGTGGGAGTTGGCATTTCATGGATTCCAGACTAATATAGCAGGCATAAACACATGCACAGTAACAGTAACATGTACAGAAAAAGAGGGCACACAGGCCAAGTGCTTTCAGAGTTAGCCACCAAACATGGCTGAATGAGAAGCGCTCTTTATGCTAAATCAAGACAGGAATTATTCACCTGTTTATTTACACTGGTTTATTTGTGCGCTCTGGGAGTCAAATATGTTTGCTCTCCTCTTAAGAATGAGAGATGTCTAATTTTTGCCTGACTCTGAAATACATAGTGCATGTTGCCTACAGGAAGCCTGCAGTCAGACAAAGACAGGCTATGCATGCGTGCTTATTTTGTCCATCACCAGCTGCTCTTTCAAAAGTGTAACTGCTGAGATAAGCGTTCTTATCTTGTACAGTGCAAGCTAAATATAAACATCTGAATTACACAATCCTCGCTTTAAGCCTTAGCAAAGAAGAGAAATCTGTTGTTTTTTAAATGGTATTATTAGAATTTTTTTGTTATTTGTCTGCATGCAGTTAAGTTTTAAATCATCGTGCTCTACACTGTTTTTTGGCGCAAGTACACAACGCAAGAGAGCTGTGTTATATTCATCAACTCAGGTTAGTGCACAGCCCAGACCCAGAAATATTAAAAACATGCCATAACGTTTCCCTCTCACAAATGTATGTGGTTTTCATTTGCAAAATGAGGTGATAATAGACAGCAAAGGATGAAAGAATCTGGACTCCAAGTATGACAATTACATTTGTGTGTATGTGGATCATCCAGGACACTCCGAGACTAGATCCTTACCAATGGGCGCATTTATGAAACAAGGCCAAGCGGGACAGGAATAATGATCCTATAAAGCAGCACTGCTCTCCATTCTCTAAGTAATCACAACAATGCTTGGGAGCACGCTGCACACAGGTCTCAATATTAATGCATACACTGGAGACTAAATAACATAACACACAATAAATCAGTTCTTGGAAACCCAGCAGTTTTCTGATTTATAGGCAATAAAATTACATTCAGTCACAGTAACAAATGGAGAAGTGATTACGATACCACAGAATTTGCTCAGTTCCTCCTGAGCCCAGTTTTTGCAAGGAAAAACTAAAAGGGGCAGGGGATTAACCAAAGTCCAGTCCAAGTTATATATATTATCTTAAGTGGACGTACCACATCTATTAAAATAAAAGGTCAACATACATAATCCAAAAGACAGGGTACAGGAAATCTGTGTTTCAAGCTCAGAAATAAATTTGTCCCCCAACTCAAACATCTGATTTTCCCACACTGTGCACTACAGTACCCCATATAGTCTTAAACCTGGGCTTACTTATTAGCAGCACTGCAAGAGAGAAACACCATGCCAGGCAAGACTGAACCCTGCATAAGGCAAGATGTGTAACCTTGAGTCCAGATCCACAAACTAGTGTTAGATTCAGGCTGGAGCACTCCTGTCAGTGAGCATTTATCACTTGACTCCTGTTTCTTTGGTGACAGGCAAAAAGCTGGCAAGCCACTGATATTTTTCAAGAGGCCTTCCCAAATATAAATGCCATTTGCAGGGCTGTAAAGACTGCTGAAACATGGAACACCTTACAAAGCTGCACTGTGTTAAAATATATTAAAAAAAAAGGCCTGCTTTTTAATATTGCTGTACTAAATGTAATAACCCTTCTCTCGAAACCTATGCAGTGATTTGCAGTCATCTCAGCACCCACTCTTTAAAAAAGGGTTTACCTAATTGGTCATACTTGACATCTTCTTTTCAGAATATAGGTTCTAGCTTTCTCTAGCCACCAAGAATGACCACATTCTGCTTTTATGATGTGGTCAAAGCAGAATGCAGCTTTGCAGAGCTTCATGAAAAACAGCTTTTAGTTCTCACTGTCTGATAAGGAAACCAAACGTTTCATTGAAAAAATGTAAAGAATGTGTAATTATACACCCTGAGAATGGGTGCACTTAGCTTTAAATATTCTTCAAATGTTCATTTTTAGAAATTATTCAGACACTAAAACAAATAGGACTGCATTAGCACATTACTACAGGGATGAACTACTCTCTAGTACACAAAGCAAACCCACACCCATTGTATTATAATGAACTTTTAATGAATGAATATTCAGAAAGTCTACTTTTGGTTCTTCGCCTGAATATTTCTCTTAAAATGAAAGATTAAAGTCATGGCCTTGGCCAGACTTTCTTTCCCAAGGTCAGTTTTCTGCAGCTCTCTAGTCCTGCTGGATTCGAAACAACAGACGAACACAGTGAGAGTGGGTGTCCCTTTCCAGAAACACAGGAGGGAAGAGTCTGATCTTGGCTGATTATCTGACTGCACTTTATCTGACATTTCTCAGATATTACGATTCCAAACAGACCTGCTTTTTGTGACCGCTTGGAGGAGAGGAATGTAACAGCGAAGTAAACACTCTGTTCACAGCGGACCTGAGAGAAATACACAATCGCTGCTGTTTAGTCTCCTCTCGGACGTCGGGCCTAATTATTCGACGGCAGCTCTTCCTGGTCTTTACAGGAAAAAACGTCACACAGTAGGACGGGACAGGCTACATGCAGTTAACGCAGCTGATCCTCGCTGAGGAATTTTAAGTGCACTTCCTCACTGCTGAGTCATGTCAATCATGAGAGTGAACAGAAAGGTAGACAGAGCTTAGAACATGAAGAGGCTGTGTGAACACTTCTCGAGTTCAAACAGACACTGCAAACACGGCCACAGCAATGCCTTCGCTCTGTCTGATGCGGTTAGAAAGAACCCACGGAAAAACAAAAGAAAAGGGGAAAAAAAGCTGATATTTTGACAATGTCAAGCTTTCATAATGTATTCCAGCTTTCTACTGGTGTTATTCCTAACATTCCAACTCAAAGTGCCAACAACTGAAGAAACTTAACCTTTACAGAAGTAATTACTGAAAACAATTATTGGCTATGATTACCTTGTAAAGGACAATTTCCATAAAACTAAATTCCCTTTCTGTGCGAACTAGGACACATGGAGCCTTTGACACGGAGTGCTTGTTACAGAAGTAAAACAAACACCAGGCTGTTTACATGTCTAAGCAAACTAATTTTCAGACTTAACGGAATGCCATTTGCCAGCATTAGCCTTCGGTTTCTTTTAATAACATTATTACTACTATCATGTTATTAATATATGGGCTTATGAGTTTATGTTGGTGTTACATTGGAAAACAGCGCAGGTGGGAGTCTTATTTATGAATGGGCACATTGTGTTCTTCAGTTTCTGAGGAGATGGGTTTCTCTTGGCCTGGCGTGTAGATAAATGTTTTCGGTGCATCAGGTTTCGCTAGAAAAAAAAAATCTGGGTGTTCACATCAGCATTAGCTGGCATGGCCAAATGTCTCCAGAAATCTGCAGATAAAGTCGAGTTGGTATTTTCAGTAGACGTGACTAATAAGATTCTCAGAGCCCTCTGACGTGTCTTAAAACATTCGTCGCTAAAAAAGCCTGCGCTTTTCAGGACTGAAAGCAAAATGCATGGGAACGGAACTGTATTGGATAGCACAAGTAATATTGCGCTAAGCAGACATGTAGTCATAGCCCAGAAAACGAGTCCCTCTGCAGTAATCGAGCCACTTCTACAATCGCCATGGCCGTGCTGAATTTCTGTGCTCCAGTTCGTGTTTGCCAAGCTGTTTTACTCGATTCTGTAATCTTGACGTGTAGTAGATCAGCTCAGCTGCTAGTGGCACATTCACTCTTGGAAGCCTAAGCTCTGCATTAGTCATCCCCAAGTTCACAATCCCAGCTCCGGCTATACTCACCCTAACGACTCGTACAGCTGCAAATCGGGATTAGGTTACCCTGCCGTTGAATGACATGAGCAGGTTGGCTGCCTCATGTAGAAAAAAAAGAAAGAAAACAGAGGTGTTGTAGCTACACGTTTCTATTTTATTTCGGAGCAGAGGGATCGTATAGTCCAACAGAGGTTGTTGCTATACATGTGACAACAGTTTTATTCTCTACTTTTAACATGTGGGTAGAGACCAGTCTAAATCCATAATGTGCTGTTGGATCAGTATAATAATGGGTCACCAAAAACTGCTTTTCTAAAAACAGAAATACAAAAGTATCGGGTGTAATAACTACTTAGGTTCTGAGTAACTTTTAAACTGCAGTGGAACTTCTTTGTACATCTAGTGTCAGCAAACAAGAATAAAGTGTGGTAGTTATTTTTCTCTTTTGGGATCCTTTTGAAATACATTACAAAGCTAAAAGCGTTGTGAGCAACAGCAAAGCAGGACAGCTGCTGTTAGTGCTACTGATGTCACACAATGAAACTGAATTCTAAATGTTAATGCCTACAATGCCACTGAGTAAAAAGTTGATTATGAGAAACGTGTAGAATCGAAGATTGTATTATTACAGAACTGTATTATTGTTCGAAGATACTAAGCACAAATTCATCAAATTTTGAAAATCTACAAGAGTGTAAGTATAAATAACTGATGTGTATTAATAGCAAATATCCTGCAATAAAGCTTTATTCCCAGACTGCTGTAAAACAGTGGGAGATTCTAGGTCCTGCTTTCTTATCAAAGAAGTTTAAATGTGGGTTTTTAGTGTAATTAGCTGTTATGTGTAGAGCACATAGGGAGAAAGTGTGCATGTCTCTGAATACAGTATTGATGGAGAAGAGCTTGCTGTAACATTCCCTGCTGTTTTGTTAGTTTGTTTGCATTTTTTAAAAATCTATACTCGATTTCATACTCAAGGTTTTCTGGTTTAATATTTTATTTCTACCCCATAGATACGTTTGAATGTATATTTTATGGTGCTATTCCCGCTCTAATGATGTTTTGTGTTACAGTTAACTAGTTTATCCCATTTTGTAGTTGTTAAAAACACTGTATATTGTATTATTTACTGTATATTGTATATTATTTACAGCTCATTTTTAACAGCAAGCTTTGGTAAGTTACTCTACTTTTGTTTTACAGTGCTTTATAGTATTGAGCAATGTACTGTATTATGGAGTGTATCAGACATTCATGTTACAGTTTATTATCAAAATAGTGGTTTCATTTGCATGTGCCTGTTTAATCAAACATTCTCTGCTTTCTTGAAGCCAGCTTTGATAGTAAATGAGTGGTCTATTGTGTGTTAAGTATATAAAGATCTTCCATGGCTATGCAGCAGACTGAATTTCCACTGTCATTTGGAAGAGGAAAAAGCCTCCTGTTATATCTCCAGCATCCCAGATAAGCCCTATCTGTTTACATTTCGGCCTCTGTTTCACTGGCCCTTCTCAGATAACTTCACCAATGAGTCCCCTTGGCATAAACTTGCTCTCTCTTCCTCGCTTTCTCTCTTACACACACACACACACACACACACACACACACACAATGAGGACATGTATGGGGTTGGGAATCTGACTAACTGGATGTCTGTAGGATTGAGTTAGAATAGAGGAAGATCTCAGGTCAGACTGTAAAAACATTCCCATCGTTATCCTCCCCCACATTCTCCTTAACTCACTTGCCCCCACCCCCACTCGCACTCATTCCTTTAGCCTGGCCTTACAGCAGCTAACAGGGTTCAACACAGGCCTTCCAGTCCATGACAAGGGTGTCTCTGTATGGATCAAATACAGAGCTCAAAAATCAAATCGAATTTTATTTAATAATAAAAGAGCCATATCAATTTCAGAGGTTCGGATATTCCCTTTAGTATGCCATAAAAAATAGTTTCCTTTTTGTAGCTGAACATGAAGAAAAGTCTAATCCTTCCTGAACATTTCTAATGACCATTAACTAGCCAAAGATGGACTGATGACAGAAAGGGTACTACAGTCTCACTCAAAACCAACAAACATTCCTCTCAGTTCTTCGGTAATAACCCACATCTCTCATGTTGCTTGACCGAGGCCTGCTGCTGTCCTGTAGGAGCCTATGATTGTGCTGTGATTAAAAAGTGATCTGTAGCCTTAGCAGTGCTGTAGTCAGCATCCCACCGTGCGAACAATATGGGCTGACTTCCTGACCCCTTCGTCTGGGGATTCTGAAGGCAAACAATGGGATCCTTAATTAACGCTGGCCATTCCCAGCAGAGCTGGGCTCTTCCCAACAGGCCCGATTGAGGCCTGCACACAAAGCCTGCTGTGTTGTCCCTCTGACACCACATACTGTGCTTGAACTCCAGAGCACGATCGCAGCCATTCAAGCCGCAGCAATATTGCCTTTCAGCACAGAGTACGAATGTCAAAATGTGAGAAAGGCCTTCTTGCCTACACTAATGTCTTTTGCTTGCATTAATGTGAGATTCAGACAGTTATTTGCCTGTGACATTAGATGAGATCACACCATAGTAACAGTGTTGTAAATATTAGTCACCTTTCAAGACATAGTGAATTATATTCCATTGGGTAACAATTTTTGATGGAAAAAATGTTTCATTGCAATTTTTGATGTTTCCTATTCAAGTTTTGTGCACTGATTTCTTTTTTTCCTACCTTCAATGGTTCTAGAGATAAACTAAATTTTATGCATATTTTTCATTAAAAGGTTGTTATAATGCTACTATTATTTTCATATTAGTCTCACTGATGCGTGTCTCATGCTCAATGCGTGAGAGTTGGTAACCCTGGTATCTACATGTACAACAAACAAACAACATATTAATATGCAAAAAGTTACAAGTATAACAAAAGACCATGTCAGCCGAGCCACCAAGTTTAGTTTTTTAACTAAACCCTTGACGCTACATGAAAATAAATGTTACCACCGAAAGTGCAGTGTAACACTACAAAATGTAATGAAACTAATTTTTGTTGCCTGGTGTTATTTAAAGTAGCCTCATTCTCATACAAGAGAACATTGCTAGAGGTGTAAGGATATGGCGCTTCCCTGATGAATATTGTAACCCACAATTAATACATTATCCTGGTCAATACTCACCAACCTTTTTCATTTTCGCATTTTTTAGGTTTAGCACTCAATGATTGTTTGAAAAGAATCGAGATCTATGCCATACTGCAAATCAAAGGCTCACTGTTACTGTTAGTGACCTCAGATTCCTTAGCCTTCAGAATGCTGAGATGAATTTATTCTTTAGATTAGTGGTACTGAAAGTATTTAGTGCCTTCTCTCCTTTTCCAGCTGAAACCCTGGTGCAAACTGCTACTCTGGATTTATCACATCTCTTCCAGAAGATAAAATGAATATCGGGAAGCAAACCCAAACCAACCATGTCGGCAAAAATCTCTTAATTGTTCACATTCACATGCCAGTAATCAAAAATTAATCACAATTCCAAAATTCTCATGTCAGTTTATTAGCAGATTATGTAACACTGTCTGCTGACATGGGACCCTCTTTTTGTGTTTGTTTTCTTTCATTAACTTTTGGGCTTGTAAGACCTGTCTGGACCGAGGCCCCTTGTTAAGAAATGATTGAAGTCTATATGAAACCTTCTACAAAAATAAAAGTTAATGGAAAAATAATTACCGTGGGGTTTAATAAATAATTGCGCTAAAAATCTGCAGGATCTGAGAAGAGGGCCGGTGACCTCAGAAAGCAGACTCTGCCTGACCCTCCATCCAAGGAAAACAGACCCTCTGCAGCGTGTCCAAACAACAGTTGTCTTGTTAATCCTGATGCAGGCATTTCTAAAAGCCATTTCTGTAACTGAGAAAGCCATTCTGACAAAACTTTGTTAAGCCCTCCTAAATCACAGTCTCACACGCTTTGAAGATAACAGTGTGCCTCAAAAGGGGGTAAGAGAAAAAAAAGAAGCTTTGAACAAATGCAGCTTCCATTTTTAGGTTGTTTTCCACGTCTTTACATATGACACACATAGTACTGAGCTTGTTGGGGCCATTCTGCTGGTATCTCCCTCGCCCATAAAAGAGAAATGCCAAAGCAAATGCTGCGTGCATATCTCTCGCAGTGACAAAGGGAAGTGGCTATGGCTGTTGTATCAGCAAAACCCAGAGGAAGAATTGTATTCCCCTACTGAACACGAACCATCTGGCAGGAAACCTTCTTTTCATTTTCTTTTAACTTTGATTTCCTTTTTAAGGAAGTGTTCTCAGTGTGCTCTGTCTGACACTGACACTTCTCTCCTGGCTGGCTCCAAATCCTGCCTGTTGCTCTCTGTCCTATCCTGAGTTTGCTTATTCCATGTTATCTAAAAAATTCTCCAAACTATATCACCCTCACTGTAACAGAAAAACAGAAGTCGCTGCAAAAAACATCTGTGAAGGCTTTCAAACACTCACAATAAAAATACAGCAAGCCGTTACTGCTGCGAGGGTAAACAGAAAATGTTATCTATTAGCTGCCTCGCTATTAATTATAGGGCTGAACAAAACATGTTTAGGACTTCTTAGGACACAATGTTAATGGCTTTTAGTTGCTGTGTTGCAGAGCGAAGACGCTTTATCAGGCAAACAGACAGGCTGCAAAGAACACGTAGCAGCTGGTTTGGACATCTAGGAATGCAAACAGATGATTTACTATGTCACTTTACACTCAGATTCACAAGGCTTTCAGTGCAATTGTCGTTGTGTGGCTGTAAAACAAAGCAGAGCATGCAAGCCTACTTTTTTTCCCCTCTTGTAAAATCATCCCAGCTATTGTTTGTGCCAAGTCAATCAAAGAACAGCGGCAGTAACGAGACAAAGTATGTAAAATATAGTAAGTCCTTCTCATTGGAGAGTGAAAGTAGAGTATAAATATAGCATATTCAATCAGAGTTATTATTGTGAAGCGCTCATCAGGAAATGGGGTGTGCCCAACTCTGAGGACTAATTGTTTTCCAGCTGTGGTAAAGAGTCATGTGTGATGCAACACGCTGTTGAACCAAATTGGAAATAAATTGCATGGATATATGTATATTTAAAGATTCAGTCCAGCATCGGTAGTACAACAGGGACCTGACTATTACAACTGTGTTTACGCAATTATCTCAGCGAGAGTCTGGGGAGAAGGTGGCTGCCTCCTCAAAGATCTGTGATTGCCTCTTACATCAGAGTGGTTTGCTTTAACTGACGGGCCGAGTCGTAATGGAAGTTTCTTTTCAAACAAAGACTTTCTTCCCAAAGAGAATTACACAACCCCGGGGCTGATATTTGCCATTTCGACGTATTACATAATGCAGATGTTCGCGCCAACAACAACAACAAACCATTAAGACTTTATCACCTTGACCACGAGCGGCGAACCGCTTATTAGAACAAAACATGTGCCGCTTATTAGAACAAAACATGAGCGGGCGAAAAAAAGGAAGTGACTACAATTTGAACAAAAGACGAATTATCTAAACAAGCTTGTCACATCACGGTAATCAGGACGGGCATCTTCCACTGATGCTTCTGCAGAGGGGTGAGATCTTCAGCTTTGATGCCATTTGCTACAAATGCTCCAGCGTGTTGGATCTGCCACGTTTGATCAACAGACCTGTGGGAACCCTGGCACGGAGAAGAGGCCAGTGCAACACATTTGTCATGGAGTAGTGTAAAAAAGAGGTTTTACTCAATTATTTAAGAGAAACAAAAGCCACACGAGTCAACAGCCACAATTATCTGCTGTGCTTTTTCGAGATAAACAGATAAATTACGCTAGAGTGGCGGAAATTACTGATGACAGTTCTTAAAAGTCTTGTGTAATGTTTATACAGTGAGCAATGATCCTTTCCTAGAAGTATTCTGCCGGTTAGAAAGTGGAGATGTTTTGAGAAATTACATCATTCCCCAAACCTGCGAGCCCAGCTTATTAATAATGAGGACAAAAATGCTGTTAGGATTTATTCTGTTAATAATTAAATGGGCTAAATGTAGTAACCAAGTCTCATATAATTAATAGCTAATTCGATTCTCGCATTACTGATAGTATTTCAAGAGGTCTACTGCCATCTGCATAGCTACAATTCAGAGATTTGTTCCCGAAACACCTACTCAAAAGCTGCAAATTACAGCTGGAGAATTCAGGAAGGAAAATGAAGTTGGAAACATGGCTATATATACACACATTCCATCGCGATGATTACAATTTGAACAAAAGATGCATTATCTCAGAGGAATAAAGGGTCCTCTGTATAAAATCAATGAGATTCATGTGTTTTTAGAGAAGAGAATCAGCATATTGCCCTTCAAAGATATCACTCCTGCAGATTTGGTTTAACACATCTGTTTCAACTTCTCTCAAAACATCGCTTCCTTTATTACAGACTACTGATCATATTACAGAATTTTCTGGGATGATTTAAGAACCAAGAGCTCACAAAAGAACAAGCTGAGTGAAATGCCATTAGCACAGTACATCAGATGGCAATACAAAAGTGGAGGGTTGTAATATAATTAGGACTTTGTTGCGACTCGACTTAAAACAGTATGCAGTATTCTGTTTCTAGCAAGAGGCCCACTGATGATGATGATGTGGCTAGCAATAAGAACGCCTGCCGGGATTGACCGGCAGGGTCACTATGAGTGTTTAAAATACAAAAGGGCATTGGCATGAGGGGCACATTGCAGAGTTTGTGACTCACAAGCTGAGCTTACACATCGAAGCACTCGCAGTTCAAAACCTGCATTCCAGCACACACAGACACACACACATGAATGCATTTTCCATAAGGAAATCCCATTGCGAGCTAGCATGCACTAAAGTTAATATTCTGCAAGGCACGTCAAAGTTTTAGGCATTTTTCCACATTTGTAGCACACAGCTCATTACCACCAACAATACATTTCCCCGCACTTAACTGCGGCTCAAACTACATTTGTTACAGAAGTCATAGGAGCAATACGTCAATGCCTGTCCATGGGCTGCTACTCAAAACGTCCTTTGAGCAAATATTTTCTGTTCCTTTATGTTCTTTTGAGTAAAAAGAAATTATTGTTCACATAATGATAACTAGACAGGATGTTCAGGCCTATGCCCACATTTTGGCAGCAGAGATTGCTGGTAATGAACATCAGACCAATACAGGCATGTTTACAGAACCCCCCTGGCTGGCCCTAGGCAGAGCAGTGCTGGTCAACAGCTGCCAACCCTATGGTTTTCATTCCTCTAACTAGCATTCCCTGCGGACCTACCTGCCATGGCCACCATTACTTCCACTCACTGACACATGGGACAGTGAGAGTGGCCTGCGCCCTGCTGCCTGTGCATGCTGTAAACACCAGCAGGCCACAGCCAACACACATGGTTCCTGCCCCCCCACGCTCTGTTCCCATTGAGCCATGACTTTCGCTGATTCCTATCCGGCCTGTGCTTGACCAGACACCACCCATCCCACTGCCAGCCTCACTCTCAGCCTCTTGGATGGAGGATAGTGTTCAGTAATTTGGCCTCCATGCCTCCTGATGAGCTTGGTCCGGTGAAGATTATGTGAGGAACGGGTGAGCAGGGATGCAGGAGAATGTGGTTCTCACAGCTGGACATAGATCACAGGGCCAACTGTGCCCTGTGAAGTCAGATCCCCCTGTTTGTATTGGCAGAGCGCTCATAGTCCTCTGGATATGACTAACCCATAGTGGGGACCAGCTTATCCTGGAATTTATTTCCTTTCGCAGAACAGGAAGAAAGCTGAGATTCACCCAAATGCATCATTGTGCAACTGTCCTTTTCTGGGAATGTCCAAGAGCAAAGCTCACTCGAGCTCTGTGTTAGACACGTTCAGAAGAGTGAGTAAGCGTTTGTGTGGTTATGATAAATGGTAAGTAAATCACAGAAAGTAAGGCTCGAGGGAGAGCTGAATTGCTGTAACGTTTGAAACGAGTAGGTGTGGACACTGTCTGGGGACGGGTCTTTCTTGTGTTTCCATTGGCATCAACATACGCGGCTGAAATTTAAAACAGGACAGATCTGCCTGTGATTTACACTACGCCCCTGCTCCAGAGCTGCTACATATCCACACAAGACACAGAATGATTTCCTACCAGCATGACTGTCAGGGGAATTTCGTCTTCATAAAACAGAAGAGGCATACTTTTAGTAACTCTCCTTCTTTGCTGCACCAAAATGAAAACCCAACTGACTGAAGACTGGTGGTCACGTTTTAACTGCATTTTAATCAACCTGACTAACCTGAACATGTGCAGAATACCGTGGGTGTCGCGATTAGTCTCCTTGGACACAATCCATATCTTGATTACAGATCAGCTAGGACCGCAGCACAACCGACTGTGGCTTCCATAATGATTTAGCTTCTATCCACAGCTTTTAAAGACTTCAAATATTGTTACCAAATGCAGGGCTGATTCAGCACACAATGCAGCAAATGTCAAAGACACCATCAGTAAATTACCTGAGCGCACAAAAGAGGTGGAGGTATTTTATCACGAGACAGGTCTTTTAACGGTCTGCAGGGAACCCTCATCATCTTTCATAAAAGGAGGCTTGCCATTTTAATCCCACATCTGGAGTGCATTACCATTCCATACAGCTCTGACTCAAGTCTGGATCTTAGCAAGTACCTCACCCTCTCTTTCTGTCCAAAGACCATAAAACACTAACAGCTTGAAAGTAAAGATGACATTGTCTCGTTTTCAAAATCCAGCACTTGATCTGGAAAGGATTCTGGTTACAAACTGGTTACAATCATTTTCCACTAATTAGAGTGAAACAAGCAACAAGGCCTATGGGAAAGATCTACGACAAAAAATGAAACGGTTTACAAATGTTCTGCTTTTCCTGTAGATGTAATGAAACAGCACAACTTAAACAGCCATGGCAGAAGGATGACTATTGGGCATATAATGTGAGATATTGTCATGCAGAAGGTGACACTATACCCTACTAAATGTAGCATTTATACCCCGTCGGTTCTAACAATATAACATGTATTGGAAGAATGCAGAAACACATTCACGAAAACAGATCAGGTACAATAATGCCATGAAACATTGTATTGAAGCTTGAATGCTGCCTGATGTTTTCTTCACATGCTGGCTATTGTTTACCCATTCTGATGTGTTTGCAATACCCAGGCATCAATATAACAGCAATATATGCACCAGGAGGTAACAGGGGAAAATATGCTATCACTTTGTAAACAGTTTGCCAGGTTAACACTGGCTAGATACTGATAACACTATTAGAACACATGCTAGCAGCTGGAGAATGAGTGGTATTTGCTAATATTTTTACACTGTCAAAAGAAAATGTACTTGACCCCACACATGATTCAAGCTAATTGCAGACATATGTGTGTGTGTGTGTGTTTGTGTGTGTGTGTGTGTGTGTGTGTGCGTGTGTTGAATCCAACTTACAGATACATTGCTATACTACAAGGTACAAATTATTAATAGTGGTAATAATAAAATAATAATACTAGTGGAACACATGTGATAAATACAATACATGATAAATGCAACCAAAACCAGGTTTTTCCAGCCTTTCTGCAGACAAGATCTGTGCTCTGAAGTATATGTTGTGCTTTTATTTGGTTGTCTGAAATTTTAAACAATATATTCGTTTAAGTATGAAAACTGTATTCAATCAAAAGCACATTCAAACCATCAGAACCTTGTTCGCGTTTATAAAACAAGTATTGCTCAAAGGCATCGGCAGAACTGCACAGAATCAAATTATCTTCATACACACAATTAATAAGACAGAGAGTTGACTGTTTGACAAGTAGGTCACTGCAACCTCTCCTGCTCTCTTTTTTCCTGCTCTCTTCAGTCCTCACATTATCTATGCAGAGCCATGACTGGTAGGGTCTTACCTGAGGGCAGTCTTTAATGTAGTGACCCTTGTTGAAGCAGAGATGGCACAGGTAGTTTGGTGGAGGTCTTTTGCTGGGCTTGCGAGGCTCAGAGGACAGGGAGAGGTCAGAGAAGTGGTCCGTTAGAGAGTTCAACCCATCCACTATGTTGTTCAGAGAGCCATATGGGGAGACGCTTTTGTATAAACCGTTATTCAAGGCCTGCAAGGTAAGAAAGAACAAAAGGGGCACTCACAAACAAGAAGTTGCGAAATTTTAAACAGGAGACATCCAGGGATTTTAGTGTCCTATTGTACTTTGTGCCATTTTAAACATTTGTGACATGGTATGTGAAATAGCTGACATCAATGCATAAACAGATTCAAACCAATGCTAGTCAGAAGTTGTTGAACAATAATACTGTTCTCTGAATTTTCTCAGACGTTCTTGGTTTCAGTCTAGCCCTAGTAAAGTGAGCATTCTTAATGTGTTCATATTAGCCTGTCCTGAGGTACACTCCAGCTTAATCCTAATGAGGAGTGCATCAGGCTGTGGTTTGCACATTGGGCTGCATTATAACCACAGAGAGTGCAGGAATGTCAAACACTCATATGTTTCACTCTCGAAAGCGTGGAAGTGAAGAAACTGCCTGAGCGATGTCTTCCTTGTGAGGAAACAGTTATCCCTTGAAAGGGTGTGTTATTGTCAATGGCTAATGTTGCACAGTATTAAAACCATGAGTGTCACGCTGCATTTGGCTACCAAATACACTAAACAGCTTTCTCACGTCCTCCAGTCCAATTTCTTTCTCATCGGTTTGATAAAGTCAGGATACACCGAACATGTTTTATTAAGGCTTTTTTCATAACTCTACATCTGCCATCCATTTTCTGTTCTTCCCACTCAAATCCTGCTTATTCCCTTTGAGAGCGCAATCCACATTAAATAGAAAACACACACAACCCAAACATTTCTGCAGACATACATATGGCCACATATAAAAAGAAGAATCCTCGTCTGATTGGAGCAAATAATTGAATTCACACTCAGCAACAGCCAGCTCATGTGGCTGTAATGTGTAGAAGAGAGAGACAGAAACAGAGAGAGAGAAAGAGAGAGAGAGAGAGAGAGTATGTGTGTGTGTGTGTGTGTGTGTGTGTGTGTGTGTGTGTGTGTGTGTGTGTGTGT
>JBBPDE010000148.1:14822171-14833861 GCA_037974605.1 Nannopetersius ansorgii | reverse complement strand
CAAACACGGCGAGTTGAGTTAATGCCAAAGAGCTCAATTTTGGTCTCATCTGACCACAGCACCTTCTCCCAGTCACTTTCTGAATCATTCAGGTGTTCATTGGCAAACTTCAGACGGGCTGCACATGTGCCTACTTCAGCAGGGGGACCTGCGAGCACTGCAGGATTTTAATCTATTGCGGTGTAATGTGTTTCCAGTGGTTTTCTTGGTGACAGTGGTGCCAGCTACTTTGATGTCATTAACTAACTCCTCCTGTGTGGTTCTAGGATGATTTCTCACCCACGATGTGAGATCTTGCGTGGAGCCCCAGACCGAGGTTAATTGATGGTCATTTTGTGCTCCTTCCATTTTTGAACAATTGCACCAACAGTTGTCACCTTCTCTCACAGTTTCTTGCTCATGGGTTTGTAGCCCATTCCAGCCTTGTGCAGGTCTACAGTTTTGTCTCTAACATCCTTGGACAGCTCTTTGGTCTTTCCCATGTTGAAGAGTTTGGAGTCTGCTTGGTTGATTGATTCTGTGGACAGGTCTCTTTTATACAGGTGATTAGTTAAGGCAGGTGTCTTTAATTAGGGTGACTAATTGAGTAGGAGTGTCTAACCACTCTGTGGGAGCCAGAACTCTTAATAGTTGGTAGGGGTTCAAATACTTATTTCCATTAAAATGATACTGTTCTGAGACTTTTCATTTCTGTGTCACTGGACAAACTTACAAAATCCGTGAGGGGTCAAATACTTATTTCCTCCACTGTATAACCCTTCTGCTTCTGAGGCATTAAGGAGAACTATAGCCATCACCTGTATTTCTTACAAACATCTCTTTCTCTCTCGTAAATGTATATATGTATATGAAAAAAGGAATGTAGTTCCATTTAACAACATACTGGCACCCTCAAACTGGTAAATATCTTTTTGACCAAATTCACCAATGATATTACTCCTATATACCCCAGACGAGCAAGTCGGCCTTGTCTTGATCTATAGGAACTTGAAAGTAGTTGTGGTTATTGTATTTATTGAATTGTTTGTATTGCACAGTTTATTATATTATATGATAATATTAAAACGTCTACATTAAATAAACACAGAGATGTAAACAAGTTTGAGGTGAAATAGTGTTGAGAATTCTTTACATTCTCACAGAACAGGGGGTTATGTCTACAACACAAACATTAGCCTTTTATATAATATCCAAAACAGTGAACGCACACGTGTCTTCTGAGGTTCTGACAAATCCAGTCTCGGCAGTAAGTGACCAGAAAACATACTGAAACCCCTCTAATTCAAACCATCTATACTGATTTCCTTGCCATGGATTTGTGCTGTAGGAATGTGATGATTTGAGGCAGTTAAACTGTCTGCAGTTCCACAAGAACCCTGCAAGGCGCTCAATTCTGTCTTGGTTTAAGGTTTTACTGGTGGAGCTTGATGACCACAAAGAGCAGCAATCATGAAAAACAACACAGTTCTGGCAAAAATCTCAGTTTATACAGAACAAAGACGGAAATCAGTTGTGTTAACGTATTTCATTATTATATTAAGGTATAGTGACATTAATGTGATGGAAAAATACAATCTGACCTTTTCTGTATCATATTGTTAACCCTGAAGGAGGGTCCAGAACAGACAAAGCCATATTACACCCAAGCAGATTTCTCTTTTGTTTACACCTTGCATGTTAGAGAATGCACAGAATCCTGACTGTGGATTCTGCTTATCAGACACTGTCTGGATCCTCCACTCCTTCTGGTGTATTTATGCTTGTGTGTTTCACTGCTCGAGGCTCTTCCTCACGCAGACCTGTCTGAGATCGGACTAAACCTTCTCTGCAGAAAATAAAGAATTTATCTGGTTTAACATATTAAAGTCTCACTCTGAGGTTTTTATAAAAATTCCACAACATGTAACATTAACTGAATACTGATCCTATTTTCTTTCACTCCTTCCACATTTCCAGCTTCGAAGCACTCAGAAATCTCTAAAAAGGAGGTTTTTCTCGTGCCAGTCCTTTGAGTTTCAATGCATTTGAATGCATCATTTCTATTAAAACACCCAGGCAATTTTATATCATTGTAAAATGAAACTGCCAACCACTGAGATGCTTTATATTCACTCAAGTACATTTTTAGTTCCAGACTTTTTTTAATTGAGTAAGATTTTGAAGAAGTCATCATCCTTTCATTCTTTTTCCCATCCCACACATTTAAAGACTTCACAGTAGCTGGACTCATAACTCCCTTTTCCCAATGCCCAGCATGATGTGTACAGATATTCAGAAAATGTTCCATGCTACATTTCATCATCCAGTGCATAATGTACATAGACAGTATGTATCCAGCGATACAACTGGATTTCCCCAAGCAGATATTAATATTTTCACTAAATATAGCTAAATACAGCATTTTCTGTCAAGTTACAGTATATAGTAACAAAGGAAATCTATGAGGAGTGGTCTTTCATGTGCAACCTATAACTGTAAACATATCTGTAGGCCTTTCCACAGATATTACACTTAAAAGGTTTTTCCTTCGAATGTGTCCTCTTGTGCTTGTTTAGTATGTAAATCCGCTTAAAGCTCTTTCCACACTCTGAACACACATATGGTCTCTCTCCAGTGTGATCTCGTAGGTGTACGTTCAAGTCATATTTATCAAAAAACCTCTTCTCACACTGGTCACAAGTGAATGCCCTCTCCCCAGCATGCCTACGCAGGTGAATTTTTAGATAAGCAGGCTTGGCAAACATCATGCCACATTCATCACAAGAGTACGGTCTCTTTCTCTTGTGCACTTTCATGTGGTCTGTGAGAAGGTCTGACCGTTTGAAATCTTTCCCACAAGTTTCGCAATTGAACATTTTCCCACTGTGTTTACAATCCAGTGATGTCCTGCCATCACCACCTTTGCCACAGTAATGACCGTTTTGTTCATCCAATTTACAAGGCTTTATCTTGGTCAAACTGGCTTTTGACTTCAATGGTTTGTCCAGACATTTGCGTAATTTTTCCTTCCACCCTTTGTCACATTCCTCATCATCTATTTCAACTGGGGGAATTAGGCCTGGTGGTATTCCATCCTCATTCTTCCGAGTCATTTTGGTGACTAAGGTCCAGTGCTCACGTTCTACCTTTTTTTAATTAGTACACCAGTCCTTCTAGACTCCGTATTGTCAAGTTGACAACGAGGTCAAGATTCCTGATATTACTGTTATTCATTTCATAGACTGTGTTATTGCCTGAGTTCCCTTGATTTCATTCTCCTTGCAGTTGGCAAAGCAACACCTTTCTGTAACACATGGACTGTATTCCCCCTCTATCAGATCTTCTCAGTCATCACTACAGTGAAGAAACATCAAGGTTTGTCATACAACCAACGTCTGGCAACAATAAGAAAATCACATGTTTAAGGTAGATATAAAACACCATAAAGAGAAATAAGCCCCTTTAAAAGACAGCGATACGATGGCTGTAGGGCAGCAGATAAAAAGGCTTGAACTTACGATGTTTTGCAGAAAAAGATATACCATGCATAATCAGTTTAAATCTGAAAAATATCTCCAAATATTTCAAAGTTACTCACCAGTGAACTAACACTGCAGCTTCCTGTTTACAAGTGTTTCAGGTGCATCGATGGATCCTTGGAGTTCACATCGCCCTCTACTGTTTGGAGGTGAAGTGTCCGCTCCAAAGAGAGGTCATGCTTTTCATGCTTTCGTTTTCTTGTTTTTCCTTTCTTTTTATTAAACCATTTATTCCCTGAGCAAAATATTATTTTTGACACTACTGTGTACTGACAGAAAAAATAACTGATTTTATTCGGTGAAAGTGATAAAATCTAGCTGACTCAGTAAGGAGCCAAACTGGGAACCCATCCGTGCATCACCTTGAAGCAAATCAGAGCTGAAAATAAGACATGCATTGTATGAACAAAAATATTGGGACACCTAACCATTTTACTTGCAGGAATTGCGTTCAAATTCATAGATCTTTAATATGGAGTTGATCCCTGCAGCTAAGAACAGCTCCTTCTCTTCTTGGAAGGCTTTCCACAAGATTTTGGAGTTTCTGTGCGAATTTGTATGCCATTCAATCAATAGAGAATTTTTGAGGTCAGTCACTGATGCTGGGCGAGAACAACTGGCTTATCTCTGTTCCACGGCTCTGTGTGGGGCAATCAAGTTCTTCCATGCACAACTCATTCAGCTGTGTTTTTATGGATCCTGGTGTGCACTGGGGCGCAGTCATGCTGGAATAGAAAAGGTTCATACCCAAACTGTCCACGAAGTTGGAAGCATAGCGTTGTCCAGAATGTCTTGGTATGCTGAAGCATTAAGATTGCCCTTCACTGGAAGTAAATTGGTGACTAGGCAGCAGAATCTATTTAAGCACCTTTTAGTGTTTTTGTTTGCCTTTGCATTTGCTTCTTTCTTTCTCCTCTCTTGTTTCCTTCTTATGTGCAGCTTTTTTGTCCATAAGACAATAGATCTAATAAAAATACTTTAAAACAAACAGACATTTCTTCAGTGTAGAGAAATTATGACGAGAAATCTTGCAATAAGATTTACTTTTCCATTATTTGTTTGAGCATTTCAGTCAGAATTCAGCAGGTCAGTACTTTTTTATAAGCCGTAGCACCTCTGTGTCCGGATGAGTGTTCATGACGTGTGTTCATAATAGTTTCCCTTTTCTTTTTTCCATTTTCCCTTTTGTTGAGTTTTGAGATTAGGAAGGTCAGTCAGAGGGCCTTAATCTAAAACATGTTTTTAGGGAACCGTTATATTAAATTCAGCCCTACTTTAACAACCCAGTAATCCCATGTGCCTGAAAGACTAAGACAGTCAGTGACACACATCACCAAAATCACCAGGAAACTGCTAACTGAACACTGTAAATGTTGATTGTGGATACAGGTGGCAAGATCTTGACCAAAGAGCCAAACTCATTCAGACCAATGCCACTGATCTTTTAAAATTGGGGTGAGAAGTCCTATTAGTCAATAGCACCACTGGAGCAAAACCAGCGCTGGTTGTTTTCCAGTGATCACTGAATAAAAGAGGCAGAAAGTAGAACAAAACACGACACTCAGTTAAAGAAACATCCAGTACAATATTTTCAGCACTCATATTTATTTATTCATTACTAGAGAGAACATTCTGCCTTATACAAATTTGAAGCCATCCAAGTATCATATGGCCTGGCTCCTGATTGTTGGTGTGATGTTGAGGAACAGTTTACATTTCATAACTGATAATTGCTCTGGTTATTTGCTTCATAGTGTGACCCCACTCTCCCACTTACTGCCACTGATTTCACCTGAGAAAAAAGGCTTGAGCCTCTTTGTACTTACAATGCTTGCATGAACATTTCTTCATTCAATGCATTATAGTTAGTGCTCCATGTGCAATGCTTCTTAGATTATACAGACAATGCAAAGTGAAGACATTTGGTACTTATACATTATAAAATCATATAAAATCATAAAAAATCATTCCTGGACAGTTGGATTGGATGGCTTTTCTCACAAAGACAGTTTCGCAATGTAAGTAATCCTTCCCAGTGAAATCATTTAACCTTCCCATTACATTCAGTGTCGTGTCATCAGGCCAGTGCTGTCAGGGCGAGTTTTTAATCCTGTCTTGTAAGCGCACAGTCCTCTCTTTACAGCTTCGAAGAGATGTGTCCTGATGGGCCAGTGTAGTGAGAACAGAGACGGTCTGCCTCCCTCCAGCCTGCCAACAGGGCTCCATGGACCGTGGAGAAGAAAGATCTGTGAGTGGCTTCTCCTGCAAACATCACCTGTAAGGGCTGAGGAGAATGGTTCAACTGTAACACTCAGAGAAACAAGCACAAAAGAACCTAACACTATCAGCATAGCTTAGAATATTTACAATAAAAAAAAACATAAGAAGCATAAAAGCATAAGAAAGAATATTAGGGATTTTTGGAGAACTAAATCTGCTGAAACACACTGCTTTCTGAAGAACATTTTACTCGTCTTTAATTGTTACATTTCAGAGTCACTTGCAATCAAAAGAGCAAGTGAAAACTGTGAAACTTATGCAGTTTTTGAATCAAATATTTGATTGTACTACAATTTACTGACTTACCTGATCATTTGAACCTTGTTTTGGAAGAGGCTCTGCAATGTTATCTATGTCATAACCTGAGCACCCTTTGGCCACATAGGTGTAGGATCCACAGGTGTAAGGGTCATGAAACCACTGGGAACGTAGAAGCTTCTTTGGTGCAATCGTTGGATTTCCTATATGGTGCAATCAAGTATCAGAAGTATTTAGGTAACTTACTTTGTTGTACGTGACAGAAAGTGCTATAAAGGCTGTTTATTATCCAACTGCTGTTATCACAGATATGAATCAAGTGTTACAGAGAGAAGAACAAGTTTCTTATAAAAGGGCTTAAATATTACCTGTAAACCTGCGAATGAGCTGCGTGACTGCATGCAGCACTTCAAACTCTGTCAGAGTTTCCATGTACTCAGATTCATGCCCAGCAATCCAACCACAAAGAACGTGGCCAAACCTACAGTTTCAGAGAGGATCATCAAACCTCACACCTACAGATAAACGTGCAGTGCTGGAAATGGACTGGCCTGAACTCTGCCTACCTCTCTGTGGGCTTCAGAACAGTGAACCCAAACAGCTTTCTGATCCAGGCCATCTTCACATCAGAAACAACATCCACAAGATCAGACTCATCTTCCCATAAGAGGTAAATAATCTCACAGTCTTCATCCCAGAACGGCTGCTCAAACTCTAGGAAAATCTTATTGTTGGTCCCATATCCCATTCTTTGGATGGAGTGCAGTTTGTGGAGTGGCAGTGGGGGGTGAAGGAGTGTGTCCTGGTGCTTCTTCAAATAGCCTTTATAGTTAACCAGAAAAACAGGGATAAATAATGTAACATACTTTTGCAACAATGTCAAATGCAATACGCATAAAGTGTTAAAAGAACTTTGTAATTAGATGCAAAGTACAAAGAAGAGCAATAACGAATGGTGTAACCCACTAAACATACCCAATGGAAACGTGACAATGACATGATCTGCTTCAAAAGTCTCTCCATTAACACATTCAACAGTTACAGCACATGTCCTTCCTTTTGAGCTTGACTGCTTGTAAGTGCTATTCCAGTGAATGCATTTAACTGGTTTATTATACAAGACAATGTCCTTGGGAAGTTCATTCATCATGTGCTTAATTAAGCCTTCGTAACCTCTGCAAAAGACAAAATAAATCCATGCATACTATTTAATTGTGCAGCCTCAGCACTGGGTAGTACAGTTAATAATTTGTATCTTTATTATAATTATGTAGGCTGAAGAAAATAACTGTCCTTCTAACAGCTCACCCTGGGAAGGTGCAGTCTAATCCTGGGAGGGTCTTGTACATGCCAAAAGCTCCAAGGCCCACATCGTCCATAGTGGGTGTTCCACTAACACAGCACTCTACTTTCAGCAGTGTGCTCAGAAAAGCCAGCCTCAGATCCTTTGTTGCCTGATCCTCCTTCCACTCCTCTTGTGCTATTCGTGAGGCCTCTGTCTTCAGAAACCCCCCCACAGTAGGCTGGGTCTCTTCATCTCTGTCGTGGAACTCCTGGCACTTCTCTAGTAACGTCGTGAAGAGCTCCACGGCAGGTGCCATCAGCTCAGGACCAAGCTTTCTGCCCGAGCTGGAAAACAAGTTTGGTACGAAAGGTGGGTGACCACCAATGTCCATGGACTGATTCTCCTCAGACATGGACTCTTTGTCGAGTAACTGGTACTGGCAAGCCAAGCGAAACACTGGATTCTCCTGTGATGGGCCATGAATCCAGTTGGCACCTACCTCTACAACATTACTGCCTGGAGAACAAAATCAAAATGGATTTTTAATGATTTCATTGCACAAGAAGACTATTAACACCAGAGCACAGTTAGAGTTTTTACTGACGGAAGACATACACAGAGATGCACCATTTATTATAAGGTAAATTATTAATTTTCATGACTGATATGGATTAAAGAAGACAGGTTATATAATGCTGACAAGAACAACATATGGTTAGTACAAATGTATAGGGTGAATTTAGTTATCCTGCAACAGTTTCTTTTTTCCAGTTTAATAATCATATTCTTATCAATTAAAATAAATAACATAGGGCACATTTCTGAAGTCATCAAGGTGTCTACTTACTTTATGTGAAGAAATGCTGACTACAACTATGTGATGTCACAGGAATTATAATACGTGACTTTGGTCATGTGCTTGGTCAGAGAGATCTCAGCACCAGTCTACACTTTTCATGGCAGAAGTACAGTGTTGTTCTCTTCTGCAGTCCCAAACTACCTGAATTCACCCTAAGTCTATAAAGTTACCAATGTGACCTCGTTCCTATGGACTGCTTTTACCCTCATCCCTTGATCATGAAAACTGCGCGTGCACGTTCAGTATTGTAACAAATTCATTTTATTTTATGCACTTCCTGGAAGCAGAATCTGTTTTTTCTGTTTCGCTGCCATAGATCTCCAAACAGAATAATTCTGCAGAAATTCTATGTTGCAACTATATTGCACAAGTTTCCCATAAGTGTGCGGAACTTATATGTTGCTTTGTTTTCATTCTTCTGTCCAGTTCATTCTAAAGCAGCTAGATGAAGTCTGGATACTTCTGGCTACTCCATGTTTTCCAGCTTACCATCTTGTTCTTTTAGTTCTGGCATAGCTTGGACTAATTTTTGGGTCACTATCTTACTGTACATCACCTAGGCACATACCAGAGGAACTGCATGGCACTACAGAATTATTTCCCACTTCTGGGTAGCATTACCATTATTAAACCCCTCGCAGGTCAGCACTGTCCTTTGTAGAATTTCAATTTTAAAAAAAACCCAACGAACTTTTGACCGGTAGTGGGTATGTATGTATGTATATATATATATGTGTGTGTGTGTGTGTATATATATACACCTGTAACACTTCTTTGACCTTACCCAGTCTTCTTAAATAGCGTGGTGCTTTAATTAGACATCTCACAGCATAGAGAAGCTAAAAGATGTTGGTTTATAACTGTGATCAAAAAGAGATCCTTTCTTTGTTGTAGCTTCTTGCCTCACAGCTGTAGTGACAGTAGCTAAAAGCTAAAGCTAAAGCAGTGCAGAGCAGTAATATTCACGGATCACTGAGTGACCGTTCCTCAGCATTGAGGATACACCAGTTCCTTGCAGTTACAAAACAGCCTGTCTAGCAATCCTAGCTGCTAACGAGTGGTTAGCGGTTAGTCGTCTTCAGCAGTTTGGTGAATACAAGCTTACCCAGTCTACCTGTCTTGATCCTTCCTCCGCTCCTGGATGTAGCTTCAATAATGTGCACGTCTCTAAAGCCGTGTTTTATTAACCTTTGTGCTGCACCAATGCCAGAAATCCCGCTTCCAATAATAAGGATTTTTGCATCGAGTCCTGGACGGAGAGCCATGACTTCCCTTTCGCTGCTCTCCCCTAAACTGAGCAGCCCAACACGGCTACAGCATTCTCTTCCGCCCCCTTACACTTTAACCCGAGCAGAGCGCAGATCACAGCCCACACAGTCCACAGTAATCGCTGATATGATCTAGGTCTCCTCTCGACTGTTTTATGCATTACATGGACAAAAGTAATGGGACTCTTGCTCATTCCACCAACAGGGACTTTGACTTTCAAATACGTAGACTTTAATATGGAGTTGGTCCCCACTTTGCAGCTATAAGAGCTCTTCTTGGAAGGCTTTCCACAAGATCTTGGAGTGTTTCTGTGGGAATTTGTGCCCATTCGTTCTGCAGAGCATTTATGAGGTGAAGCACTGGTGTTGGATGAGAATAGGCCTGGCGCTTGACATCCGTTCAAGGTCATCCCAAAGGAGTTGATGGGGTTGAGGTCACCAAATTATCCAATCATGTCTTTATAGACGTTGCTTTCTGCAGAGGCACAGTTATACGGGAATAGAAAAGGTTCTTCCCCAAACTGTGTCCACAAAGTTGGAAGCATGGTGTTGTCCAAAATGTCTTGGTACACCCAATAAAATTGTTTATTATTAATCTGTAATAATTTATTTTGTATAATGTATGGTTAAATAAATATTACTTGATCTGAGTAGTACTAGTTGTTTAATGTATTGTTTTGTTTGAAAATACATTACTTATGTCATTTTACATACATGTTATTTTAGTTTCTACATACCTATACCTAATATAACTGAGGATACCTGGAAGAAATGCATTTTATTGTTACAGCATTGCTCTTCTGTTGACAGACCACAACAAGCAACCGTAAATGTTCATACAGCTAATACTAGGTTCCTGCCAGAAGGGGGCGATATGAGGCCGTAACAGCAGCTGGTCAGCTAGTGGTTAAAAAAGCTGAAACCAAACATGGTGAAATGACATTAGCCACTATGCTGCCCGCTGCTAAAACCAACTCCCCCCATCTGTTTTAGATCTGGCCAGCCTTAAAAAGCTGCTAATATGCACTTTTCTTCTGCGCCCTCCACCTTCTTTTAAGTAGGCCTATCTGAACTTGAACTTCTATCATACTTTGCATCTTCTTTCATTGAAATTCTGTGGATTCTTTTTTATTTTCTACATTTTGTCTAATACTTGTATTCATTTGTGTATGACAATGGGCTGTATAAATAAACTTTACTTGACAAAGGACAGGAAGGGTATCAAACTATACAAGTGAATACTCTTAAGAAGGAGGCAGGACCAAGGTGGAGACGAAGAACAGTAACAACAGAAAAGACACATGGTCAAAACCCCCATGGAGATGTAAACAGGGAGGAAAACAGGCAGAGATACGGACAATGCAGGGCACAAAATAACAGACACTGACAGACACTAACGTTGTCAGACATTACACTTATATTTATCAGCCCTGGATTTATTTTATTCTGTTTCAATTTAGAAAACAAGGTCCTTAATATATATTTAAATCAAATGTTTCTGCGCTATGTTGATGTATGTGTGTGTGTATGTGTCTTCTGTTTAAATTAAATAAGCAATGAACTATGCCTTTATTATTCATAATATCTTAGCAAAGATGATTTTGTAATTGTTTTAGCTGGAGTCCTGCCCTGTATACACTGTAATTCTCACACCTATTCAGAACTGATAGGAAATGTTAGAAAAATAATATAAAATAATTGCAGAATAATGCTGAGACTGGTGAATGTAGATGGTTGTTTTAATATCTAATACATGGCCACTGGTTATTGCAGATTTACTTGTTACTATGTATGCTAATGGACATCATACCGCAAAATGGCGGTGTTGTTGCCACTTCAGCAAATCCTGCTTGTGGTAAAAAACAAAACCTTCTTTTGGTTTTCATACAGCTGATGCCCATGAATAAGTGTCAAATTGTCTCAAAACAAGACTGAAATAATTCCAAAAGAATGCATTTAAAGATCTTTTACCAGTTGACTAAGCCAAATGACCTACACTGAGCTTTATAGTTTAATTTGAAACATAATAACCATAGTGTTTATATTGTACATATATATATTGTCCTTAAATGCTTAAATGCTTAGCATTAACATTAACATTAACTTACTGACTAATGGACCTGAAATAATTACAACATGACAACTTTGTGAATAAAAAAAGATAAAGCCACACTCCATTTCCTTAGCCATGCTACTTTTCTGGGAAAAACTGCAGCTATCTC
>JBBPDE010000148.1:14784915-14799654 GCA_037974605.1 Nannopetersius ansorgii | reverse complement strand
TATTATTATTATTATTATTGTTATTATTATTATTATTATTATTATTATTATTATTATTATTATTATTATTATTATTACAGAAGTCAACAGGTCAAAATCATCATATATAAGTTTATGTGGGTTTTGTAGTGTTTTTCATGCTGATTTCAAATCTGTGTTAAGTGTTTCCCTGCACATAGAGTTTTTGCGATAAAGCTAGTTCTATATTGCATGATAGTTGGTATAATTAGAATTTAATAATCATATTCTGAGTGTTTTTGATGAAACAGTGGTAGCTGACTGACACTGATAATTATATCTATGCCACAGCGTGTGTCTATTTGACTTTGCACGAAAAATATTGAAACAGTTACTTTATTGGTTTTACAATTACTACTTTTACAAGTAGTAGTAGTAGTAGTAGTAGTAGTAGTAGTAGTAGTAGTAGTAGTAGTAGTAGTAGTAGTTGTTGTACTGGAAGATCTGTAGTATTTGAATGCCTAAGAATCCTGTGTTATTATTGGGCTACCCAAATGCTGTACTCTGATTGGATGATTGAAACTGATAATCTTATTTAACTTCTGAGAACTAACTGGGCACAAGCCTTTGTGCCCTGACTGGCTAATCAAACTCTGCAATCTGATTAGCTATTTAAATCCTGCAGGCCAAATAGCTCCTTGAATATTGCAGTCTAATGATCAATCCTTTAATCCAACTGGCTTGTTAAAGTTTTCCTATTGTACTCAGGTGGCTTATGTACTTTCCCCTCACAAACTTGGATTGGCTGCAGTCTGATTTAGTTGGGCTGTATCGTCTCAGAATGCTTCAGGGCAAATGATGCTGTACGCTTCTACTAGGCACATACTGACAACTTTTACATGGTCTGTAGGTGTGCTCCATTTGCCTGTGTTTTTTAGAAAGACATCACAACATGTAAAGGATACAGGGGCAACCATGGTGGCCCACCTAGACAGGATTATGCCTACCAGACCCAACAATGAAAGGCAATACATTTCTGCCACACTGTTAAATATACAGACACTACTGTCCACTGTATCAGGTGTGTGCTCTGTTAAGAGACATCCCTGAACTCGCTACACCTGAACACCTAAAAGTGTAGGGCTGAGGGTTCCCATGTTTTTTTCAGAAAACTTGAAGTTTTGGCTACATTGAGCTGTCTCAGGGTGTAACCCTCCACTAATCTGGACACACAGCCACATGCACCTCCACCTTTATCCAACAGTCTTCGGGGTTCCAAAGTTGGTGACCACTGAGTTGATTTTTTCCATTACCACTAGATGTCAGTGTTGACATACAAAGAGCTTTTTCTCCAGAATATGTGGTATTTCACTAAATGGGAAAATGTAATAATCAGCTTTATGTAATATTTCTAAAAACTGTATTGTTGTTAATGGTTTTTATATATATATATATATATATATGTGTGTGTGTGTGTGTGTGTGTGTGTGTGTGTGGGAAACTCGTAGGATCATGTTCAAAACATCTCAAATGTTTCTGACAATGAAACTGACATTTGAAATGTGCGTATCACTATGATGAAAATAAAGTTTTCTGAACTAAAAAAGAATTTGATTTATCCCATATAACTGTTACAAAAAGTCCCAAATGAAATGTGTTTGAAATTGTAGGTCAGAGGGATGTAAATCATCCTCCTGAGGGGACAGTGACCTCTCCTGTGAGATTGTTTAGGGAGGCAAGCATGAGTAATGCAACCATTCCTCCTAATGATTTAAGGGAAGCTCTCTACAACAGTGTAATGTTTGGAGAAAGAGTGAGGTTGAAGGGGATTCTCAGTGGAGGAGTTCTGTGCAGTAAACTCAAACTCACAATAAATTATGTGGTTAAGATTTAACATTTATTTTACATGTCTGCATCATAAATTGACCTCAGATTGACCGCAGTGAGAATATTTCTCGATGCATTCATTTAGAAAGTATCGAATCCATTATTTCAACATTATGGAGGTTTATTGGGGATTTTAGTGTGGTCCAAACAGCAAAACATCAGGTGCAATCAGAATATTTATATTTTGGTTATATTCATACACTGAAGCCATTATTAGAAGCAAACAAACAAAGCTTAAAACAAAGCAGTTATCTTGTTGTGAACTACAAAACTTTAAAGCATAAATGGTCATTTGAAAATACAATCACAATGATCAAAAAAGAACCATTTTTAAATTAAAAAAAATCAATCTTGGATTATGCCACATAATGCCAAGTCCTACCTGCAGCAGTTGAGATGCCGAAAACTCTGCATGCACATTCCACCACAACCCACCAGTGCGAACACCCCATTGCCAAAGTCAGAAAAGTATTCCACTCAGTGTCGCTTTGTTATAATGGCCAGAGCGATACTATTCCACTGGTAAGAGAAACTCAAAGCCGTTGCTGTGTGTAGGAAGTAGCACCATAGCAGCACAGGCCCTTGGCTGGTAATCTCTCTCCCTGAGCTGGAGGGTGCCATAGGCTGGGTACAAGTGGAGCTTTTGCCCTGTTAATCTGCCTAATATAACAGTGGAAACCTTCATGCTGACCACCCCCAGTTGGTTCTTGATGCATTACACCTCCATTCAAAATAAGGAATACATTTCCAAGAGGAATATTTTTCCACAAAGTTTTACTTAAAGATGGAACGGGCCAGTATTGGAACGAGCCATGTTGGTGCGAGCCAGTATTGCGGCTGTATTTCTCTTTAAAATAATGTACGCACACACACACACACACACACACACACACACACACACACACACACAGAGTAACTAAAATGCACGAAAAGTGAAACACTTAGACTTATTTGACCTCTATAAGAAAACATTTCATCTCCTTCACAGAAGTGTTGAGGGACAGATGACCTAGTGCTAACCAGACTATTCATCACAAGCATCCATACTATTTTTCTGAACAGGATTTGTGCTGAGAGACTCACGCGTATCTGGCTGATAAGCTAGTCTAAACTAGATGATTAATGGTGGCTGGAGTAGATCTGCAACGCATGCACACATGTATAGAGACCAGACCTGACATGAGGCAGACGGTCATCAGTGCACTGCAGACACTCTATCTACCAACATATAGGTACCAGTGTCAGAGGTCAGTCATGCAGTCCCTCTCTCTGTCACAACACATTATACTGGATTAAAACCACGACGGAATGACAAAAGAAAATCTAATTAGATATGAAAGAAAGAGGTTTAAGAAAGATAACAAGAAAATCGAAAACATACAAATTGCATTACAATATATTTCCAAAAGCATCCAGACACACATTCTCATTTGTGAACTATAAGGTACAGCCATTGTTGACATGTTCAACTGCTTGTATAATCTTCACAGTAGAGTGTTGCCTGGTTAATGGGATACTCTATAGCCATACATAAGCCTAAGGCCAAGCGTTGACTATTGGGGTAGAAAGCCTGCCAACATTGGGTTGTGGAGCAGTGGAACTGCCTTTTATAGTGATGTAGCTCCACGCAGTACCTTTGGGATGAGTAAGAGGAGTGTTTGTGATCCAGAACTGATTATCCAACATCTGTACTATCCTCACAACACTGTTCTTACATTTAGCATAAAGCCTTTCCAGAAGAAGCTTTGGAAAGTTTTAAAAGCTTTTGGCCTGTAACAACCTCGTCAGCTTACAGCCAGACGAGGCCTCATGGAAACCACAGTATGTGCTACAGGTAAATGGCTCCACAGTTAAGGCCATGTTGGGTTGGCCTGGCAATAGCTCTGCCTTTGCTCTAATATACCGCTGATACCCAGGTCGACTCCTGTTGTGAGGAAAAATGTAAATCTCCTTACACTGCACACAAGGCTACCTTTGTTTTCAGCCTGGGTTAAGTCATTTGCAGATTAACAGGCATGCTGTATTACTTCAGGTACGTGAGTGTGGGGGCGTGTGTGTGTGTGTATGTGTGTGTTCATGACTCAAACTGTGAGGCCAGTCAGCAGTCATAAACAACAAGTACATAATGCTAATAAGAGGAAGGCTATGATTTCAAGAACTCTAGTGTACTTCACTGCAAAATACAAGCAACTTTACAAATGTGAACACTTTACAAATCATAAGTGCAAACCTATAATCAGTATATATGATTGTTTTGAAGGATATTGGAGACTGTAGGTTCTTAACTGAGTAATATCCATGGATTCCAATAACCTTAAACATTACCACAAGTGCCAGACAGTTTTTGAGTCTGGTATCTGAGTCAGAGGGGCTCATTTTCTCTCCCACTCTCTCCCACCAGGTCTCTGGAGCTCCCCCAATGCAATGTGTGTCTCCAACTTCGAGCTCGGCCTGTTTGTCCTCCACTTCAGTTCAGCGGACCATCATGTCTGTTGATGTAGAGGCCAGAGAGCCAGAGACCTTTTGGATCGGTTTGCAAGTGTAGCTTGCAAAATTGCATTTCCAGCTCATCCAGATCAGCACCACCTCTATAGTTCACATTAAACATCAGATACATCTCTGCACAGCTAAAATAAATGATTATAAACCAATCTTCATGACTGACCTCTTTTTCCAGGCTTCACAACTAAGACATAAATAAAGACATCATTATTTCGAAAGCACTCAAGCATCAAACAATCTGGATAATTTTCACCCATAATTTCCAACCAGTCTAATTCTGTCTTAGATCTAAATGAAGATGTCACTTCAGGCACTTTCCTATTAAAACACCAGCTAGGTTAGCAGTCTTTGTGGCTGAAGTTACTGAGTGAAAGAGCAACCTAGTTCAAAGTCACCTTCTCCATTTTCATTAAGAATGAACTTCAGCTTGGGCTTGCTCATCAAGTTCACACATGCCACAGAGTTGTATCATGTCCTTGCCGGGAAGCAGCTCCGCTTGTTACAATTCTCTATTTATTCATTCAATTTTATCTTTAATGTTCTGTTGCTACTGCCATGCAAACATGTCTATTCAGTTACTATATCTTTATTTACATGACTGCTATAATTAGGTTATTATAAACAATTCGTGATGCTCAGATTTGAGAAGTTAGTGTAAGGCCTAAAACAGCAAAAACATATAGTAGGTGATATTTATATGACAGGAAAATGAGCACATCTTTATTTGCACAAGTAAAAGTGGTAACTATGTATATTATTTCACTTGTTTTATAAGCTGATATCTATGGCTAGTATCTGTCAAAGATTTTACATTTTTTCTTGAAGCCTGTGACTCCTATTAACACAAAAAGGACACGAACTATACGCAAAATTATAAGTCAGTGAAAGATAGCTGCCTTCATGTATTTATTATGTTGAATGTAAACATTCTCAGGATGGAATTGCTGACATACAGTGTGTTTTCAATCCAGTGAGAGAATGCTCTATCCATGAGGTGAGGTGCAAATATCACTTATGACACCGAGAGTATTAATCTTGCTGCCACACAGATGACAGACTTAACTAAAACAGGGTAGCGATAGACTGACAAAACCATGGCACACCATAGAGGCACAGCACTCTGCAAACAGGCACATTTACTTGAGCCATTTCTGACACTATTACAGCAATAATCCATCACATTTAATGGCACAGCTAATAGTATAATAGTGTTAATGACCACATGTTGGTGACAGCCAACATGTTGAATCCACCGGGCCTGCTACTGAAATAATAACAGTGAGTTCAGGCTGGGGCATGGCTGGCAGCACATGTTTCATCACAATCATAAACCAAGGGGAGTTTGCTGAAGCAGTTATGAAAACAAACTGCGAATGTGCATTGGGAAAATGAAAAAAAAAAAAAAGCACTGCCTATCGTATTACAGTACAGGCACAGTTTCTTGTTTTGCTATTCTTGTTTGAGCTGCAGGGGGGTGATTAAGCATGTCCACCGAGCTTCAGGTTTATAATAACAAAGGAGCAGAAGCTGTGAATGGGCTATAGGTTTGTCTGTGTTTTGGACTCATGCCATCTCCAAATTAAAGTTGCACTTTGCTGTACCTCCTACTCTCCTCTACCACTGACTCTCATCTCCCTCACGGATCTGTTATTCATCACGGCCTGATCTGTATTTAATCTTGATTGCAATGGCAACTTTATCTGGATGCATGAACAGCAGGCTTGCCGATTCTGGGTCTGCACTAATCTTTTAATCATAGAGGCACACTATATCCTACTGATGTAAAAAATGTGAAGGTCATATTTCTGAAAATATACAATATCAAAATGACTGATCACATAAACATACATGCTGATATCACCATAATGCCATGTGCACTAGACTAAAAACAGGCCTCTTTCATGCGCCACAGTTGCTGATTTTCTAACATTTTAAATTCCCTTGATTGTTTAATGATGAATATACGATTTTCGATAAGACTCTGAAAAGGGCTCCTTTTAGAATAAGAGATATGAATCGCTCTCTACTCTAGTTAAACTGCTGAACTAAAAAAAAAATAACTGGGCCATATGCTAATAGAAAAGATTAAATGTGTAACAGCCAGAGAGGCAATTTAATTACACATTTACTTTGTTGGGTGCAGATAATTGCAAGGTGTGGATAGTTATAAGAGGAGCAGGGAAATAGTGGGGCATTTACTTCTACTTATTTTTTCCTCTCCATTTAAACGTTGATTTAGGTTTACGCAAGAAAAACAAACTAATCTAAACATACACAACCAGTTTCCAGTCTTTCCTTCTCTTGTTAGGTCTTTTTATCCTAATCATACTGTTTTTAATGCTCTTATCGACATAGGAGTAGACAAATATGTTTGTTTTGTGCCGATTTATGTTTATTAATGACAGTCATTTACGTTTATTAATACTGTCAACATTTTTTCAAAAAATAATCTTACAAATATACATATGTATTAACACAATTAATCACGGTTTACTGCGATTAATCGCATTGTTGTATGCGAAATTAAATCATTCATTCAAATACTAATGTATTGTTCAACTTTCTTTTTAAAGTAGGCTAGTGCTATATGAACAAAAGTGGAATAACATTTTAAACAAACACTTTAAAGGGGATTTTTAACAGCAGTGTTTCCCTTTAACACAGTTACACAGCTGCAGTCCAAATATTTCTGTAAACATTAATGTAATAAAATCAAATATAAAACCAAAGCTATTTGTCAGTGCAGGGCATTCATGTTTTATCTAGCTTGTTATTGAAAAACAAGTTCCTCTCAGAGTCCAGAGCCTGGTGGGTGTGGACCCATTATAGCAGCTGCAAAGAGAGACCAACTCAAAATGAAAGTCTATGTATCCATATGTAAGTCTATGTATGCAGTATTATTAAAGTCACATTTATTGTAATGGTCAGGCGTCTTATATGGACGAAAAAAAATATATATATATATTAACATGTAATGATTGACTGTATTGAACCTCATTCAAACAGCAGAACAAGTCAAAACACTATGAATTTATATATGGGTATAACCATATACATAAATGGGCAATAAACATATATAGGAGAATAAACATCTGTATGTTACATAACCAGAGCAGTTAAATTTTTTGCTCAGTTTCTTTATAAGAACTGGGTGTTCAATGGTACATTGAAACATTAAAAAGGGGTTCTCTAGTCACAAAGGGATGCCAAACCTGGTATAAAGAAGAGAGAAAGTCCCTTATGTGCCTAAATGACCGCAGGGCACATTTGATTTAAGTCCTTTTTAATTTTGAATTCCACGGGCCTTTATTAAAACTCAGAACATTTAACCTGTACTCAGTTTATGAGTACAGTTTTGCCCCCCTGCTTGGATTCTGACTGCTTTATTGTTACTAAACATAAACCTGGCAATGATAATATTACAGAGCCCCTGTGTGGCAGAATTTAGAATTACATACTGCAGATAACTGTTCTTGAGACTAGTATAAGTGATAAGTGAAAAAATGCTACATTTATTGTTTTTCATCTTGTTTTTTGTTCCCTTCATTTCATTTATGACATCTGTGTGAGTCTAATGTATCAAAAACACTTAATTTCACTTTCAATTCACTCAAGCATTTATGAGACACTTTTTATTCCTTGGAATTTATCAGTGCCTGTGCTTTGAAGACTTATACATGCAATTCTGACTGCGTGACCAGTGTTGTGTCTCATCCAAAAAGCAGTGCTTAAACACTTCTTGACATGAATACTCTTGTAGAAGGAATAGATAGATACACGGTTGTGACAAACATAGTGAATTCAAAACAGGCCATTTTTGTAGCTTAGTTTCTGGATCAGCAGTGAATCGTATGTTTTTAAACTACTCTTTCGGTTTTGTTTTTCCATAAAACGTTTCTCATCATCATCAAGAGAATGTGGCTGCCTCACACAGAGAAAGTATAAGAATAGGACTGACCTGGGCTTTCTACAGCAGTTGATGATTGATAGTGAATGAGCATTGGCATTAGCTCATGGCAGGGCCGGCTGGGAGAGTGTCAGATGAGGCTGTTTGGGGAGTTTTCTAGAGAAGGCAGCTGTGTAAGATCAATACTGAGCCAGACCCCCCACAGCACAGAACCACAAGTGTCCAATGCAATACATCCCTGCCCTGTGTGCTTCTAACACATCCCAACAATTCTAAGGGCTCTTCAGTAACTGAATCAGTACAAATGACCACTAAGGGCCCAGATGAAGAATGCCACAAATGCTCATTCCAACTGTCTTCAGTTCTGAAAGGATAGCTGAATACAATAAGAATGTCACTGAAAAAAACAATGAGCTATGGGTTTCAGTAAAAAGGTGAGAGACAAAAGCAAATCCTGTCTGGCCATGTCAGTGGGATTGTTTTTTGGAACAAAATAACTGAACCCTATTTGAAACATGCACCCTCTTTCCATTAAAGGAAGACTTAGCTTGACTAAAATGATGCAACTGAACTGTTGCTGGAAATCCAGGACACTCTCACACTGATATTACAACATCAGAACGAAAGTTCTTATGAGGTTGCTGAAAGGGAGTTATAAGTCTTTTCTCCAGTGGTGCTTATCTTATGAATCAGCATGTTTAGTAGAACTTAAGCTTTTCCTGTAAAGTGTCTTTTGAAAGCACATGCTGTGAGAACACAATAGCTCAGTATTAAAGCAGAACATTCTGATCCAGATGTCATTCACTGGCTTCAGCAGAAATAAATCAAAAAAGCCTGACAAAACATATTCAAGAAATACAAAATTAAAATTAGATTAGATTAGATTCAACTTTATTGTCATCACACATGACAGTAAAAAATGCAGTAAAAAATGTACTCTTTCATTTTAAAGCTCAAACACGTAAAAAAAAAAAGAACGAAAAGCAAACATGTGAAAATAAAATTCCATAAAAAATGTACACACAGTCAACAAAACATACACTTTAAGATATATGGACAACCTGTGTGTAGCATGATCCCACCCCTGCTGCTGCTCGCTGACTGAGCCTCAGTCTTTTAATGGGTAATTAGCCGGAGCCATTCTCATTATTTTTAATTTCTCTGCTATTAGTCCCATACATAAAGATGTAATACAGTGTATGGGTGGAAAGGGAGGCTAATGGCCCTGGTTGGCTTTACTGGGCTTTTTCAGCATTTTAGTGGATCAGAAAGATCCACTCAGGAATGACCTCTGTCTTTAGCTCTGACCCATAAGTGTGATTCTTACTTTACCATTGCAGGGTTCCACCAGGCATAGCAGTCATTTTCCAAAGCGAGGCAACCAGTTTTGTGCAAATAGTTACACTATTAACCTGCAATAATATGCTATCAAGCTTATATTTTAAGCTTATATTCAAATTCAAACATCACGTTGTCACTAGTTTGCACTATACATGTTACACGATAAAGATTCATTCCATGTAATAAAATATGGGAATTAAAAAATAAACATGATGTTACTTTCTATTATTAATATTATTTAATAATGTTATTATCATTTATGTAGGAAAAACACATTTAAAAGACAATAATCAGGTGGATAATTTTGAGGCTGAAGGTGAACAAACTTGATTTCCATTTAAAATACTGAATAAGTCTATATTGTTACAATTTGTTGATCTGATGGTGTAGAATCCAAATTTGAATCATTGGGAATAATCGTGCATTGCAGGGAAACATTAAGAAGACCAGTCCAGCAATAGCGTCTATCAAAAAGAATTCATCCCTAAGTGTTAGAGCGAGAAAGACATGAGAAACATTACTTTGGTGAAGAATGCCATGGTTCAATAGATTTAACACAATGAAGTAATTTAGTATTTTGTAACTAATTATGTTCATTTACAAAAATAGATGTACTTTATTAACACCATTGACAGACTGTCAGCCAGGAATCCAAGAAATAATATTTAGTCGGCCGTTGTTAATTATGTTATCAATAGTAACTGCCTTTCAGAATCAACATTCAGAATTCCAAGACTCACATTAGGTTTACACCAAAATAATAGCAGAACTATTAAGAAATGTGTCTAAAGTGGAACATGTTTATAAGTAAATGACTTTAAATTGCCTCACATGGTTTTAAGCTTCTTTAGGTTTATTCTTTATTGTCAAATATCTTGTTTCAGTCTTGTTAAAAATATCTACGATAAATGACTTAATTAATGTGTGGCAGTACTTTAAGAGTTGTAGTCTGAGCCATGAAAATAAGAAGAAGCTGTAATGACTCTGGCTGCTGCGAGTGTGTTGATCTGTCAGTGAGATGAACGAGAATAAATTAGTTTCACTCAGAGAGCTCTCAGTGAGGGAGAATGCAATAGGCCTCTTTGTCTTTGTTGCCATCACATACAGATTTGGAGCAGTGTTTCCACAGATGAGAAACATGCATTAGCTGGAATGTTTTGGATAAAATATCCTCAGATGAAATGTGGATGTCTTTATAACGAAGGCCAAGTATTGCTACATCAGTCACAAAAGTGTCTGCTAACACAATCATGAAGATCTGCTGAAATTTCAGCTGGGGGTAGATTGGGGATATTATAATTAGCTAAGATAGTCATTCATTATTGATGTTTGTGTTTAAGTTCTTCGATGCGAGAGCGAGAGCAGTTTCTATTGAAACCAGGTGGGAGGACAAAAGAGAGATTGATTGAGTATTGTGTGAACGGGATGACTTCACCAATCATTATTTTTTTCAGCGCATGCTATAAATAGTTTTACAAAGGCAAACAACCATTTTTATTGGTTGGTTTTAGTAATTCTGCCTTAATAAATAATATTATTTTATTTCCTTATGAGATCTTTTTTGCTTAGTCACATCGGCACAGTGCTCGTTTTTATGTATATTTCTATGGTCTGACAATCAGGCTATTCAGCACATGATAAGAGGCTTATCTTAGATGTGTAGGTGTTAAAATATTTATCATGGTACAGCATCCGGAATGACTTTCGCACATGACAAAGTGCTGGGACCAACACACTTTGTGACTTAGATGTTTGTGACTCATATAACCTCAGAAACGATCCTCATAAAAGAAGAGTGAGAGATAGATCCTGGTCAATTTTTGCCCAGTGCACAGTTCCAACTGTGAATGTTATGGATCATGCACTACCCCTACTGGAGCCTGCCAAAGTCAGCAGCAGCTGAAAACTTCCACTGCCGTCACACTCCCAGTGTGTCCATCTTCAGACTTAAACAAGCACTGAGAGGAGACCACGATGCTTGCACAAGCCTTTGGCATACCTCCACATTTGTCATGATGTCTGCAATGTTAATTCCCATTCCCAGACCTTCAATCCAACTTTAATGCTGTATGCACATTATTAGTAAGTGCTGATGCTAGGAAATCCCACAACTTTTCACACAATCACACAAGGGATCTAGAGTCTTTAATAAAAGTTTAATAAAGGGTCTTGAGAAAGACTGTGCTTGATCAAAATAGACAAAGTCCAGAGAACTGAGCTATCATGTTATATCCCCAAAAGATTACTTTGTGCAACCGTTTTGAGACTGGACAAACTTTTCAGAACGCTGGGGGAAAAATTGAGCTTTGAGGTTGAGGCTGAGGTTGTACATTTCATGCGATAATAATGCAGTCAAGTACAGTAGCACAGCATTTTGAAAAAGAGCCAGTTTGGACAACGTATATGAAAACTGTGCATCTGGTTGTAATTCTTTTCAACCTCACCAAAGAACAAATTTGAGTGCAGAGTATTTATAGGTTATTAAATAAAGCAAATACATGTTTTCAACCATATCATGCTAGCACAAAAGTGATACTGACCCATGTCCATAAGGAATAGAAAGAGAGCCAGTAAGACACAGTAGAGATGAATTAGTGGCACTGAGACGTCACAGTCCTCTAAAACAGAACTGACACGGTCATTCTTATTGATCACCCCACGCTGAGTTTAGGTGACTGTCAGCAACCTCCTGCCTTAACCTCATGCAGGGAACTGGGCAAAAGGTCATGGCCAGTCTTCAACACAACTCACCTTCCCACTTGCCCTTTTTCTCTTTTGCTTCTAATAGTGCTGAAAGGGCAATGGAACTTCTGAGGTCACAGTTGGGTGGGTGGTGCCTTATACCAGTCAAAATTAAAACTGCTTAGAAGGCCATTTCTAGGGTATAAATATCCCGTCTAGACAGGACCTTATTGCACAAGGAGCATCTAGGAAGACTCTATTGATACTTAAAAAAGAATAACAAATGACATGAGCTGAGGAGCATTTTTCTTCTTTTGAAACAAAGCGCCAAATTATGAGAACATTTGGACCGAGTCTCCTGGGGTGTCAGTCTCCCCATACTGTTCTAATTGGTTTCTTGGTACTTCCAAATTGCTGATTTAATTAGGTGTGATGCCTGCTTTTTGAAAGTGGGTTTTCTGTGGACAAGCTCACAGTCAGGGGTGCACAACCCTTGTCCTGGAGGCTGGTGTCCCATACTCTTTGGTGAATTTCCAGTCTAAACACTTGGGTTCCCCTGCTCTAAGTATTCTTTTCTCAAAATGTGGATGAGACAAAAACATGGAAACTGCTTACACTGAGATACAGCAGTATACTTGATTAAAAAAAAAGGCCTGTAGAACTTTCCTATTTTGTTCAAGACAAGACACACCGCTCAAATTTCCAGTACTTGTAGTGGTCATACATGTTAAGGTTTAGGGTCTGCAGATTTACAGTGTGTTACACTATAAATGCTTTGATCTCTGTCTGAAGGCATGCATGAGGGGGGATGTCTCGAAAAAGGCCTGAATAAACAACATAGGGAACTGTGCAGACTATAGACCATATGGAGCAGAGGATTCATTTCCCATCGTCAGACGATATCGACCATCCATCACTGTGCAAGGACTGTGTGCATAAATATGCTTGAGAGGGGCCTGTCCTCATGTTTGCTGAATGGGGTGTTAATATGATGGTACTGTTTATGACCCTGAGGTTTGCTCTGAAATGGTCTGATTCGGTGCCCCTCAGTCTAAATAAATAAAAAACAATTTATTCCACAGGCACTGTATCAATGCCTTTAGGAGAGAAAATACTACAGATGCTTTAGGCACTGCTGTTTCTTTAAGTTAAGTAAAAGGGTGAAATTTCACCATGATTTTTCAGCTTTATTCGGGAAAAAAACAAATAACTGATTACAAAAAATGTAACCATTCACACAGTAATAGTACAATACAAACTGAACATTTTCTGTATTTCTCTATCTGGTATTTCTCTATCTCTATCCTTTTAATGAAAAAAATAAGCACATTTTATTTTAGTAAAGAAATAAGAGCATACCAAATATTATTGAAATCATATTACAATTGAAATGATAATAAAAGATGCATCAATTCAACTGCCACCATTTTACAATATTAATATTAAAAGCACTGGATCATGGCTCATTATTATTAACCCGAATTTTCATTACAAACAGCAATGGAACGATAATTCATGCAAGGCAGCTTGGAACTGTGCAAAAGTGCAAAAGTCATAATGACTTCTTGGTCTTTCCATTTCCCAACAATTTGCTTCATGCTCAAAACAATCTAATAATAAAATAGAGGTGGGTGACCTCCTGAATGTGGCATGTTTCTGACCCCAATGTGGCAGTGAACCCTGCATGTAGCTATGAGGAAGAATTAACATACGGAGGGTCAAAAGATAATATTTGCTCTGAGATGAGGTCTTAGGGTCCCCTGCATCCGTCGCTGTGTTTTTATTGTAAGACTGGGGTTACCACAAAGCAAAAAAGCTAAAACAAAACACACACACTCATCATGAAAGCAGCACCATTAAAACCACATGGTTCTACAAAGTGCAAAGGTTAATACAAAATATTCAATGGCAAATGTCTCAGATTTGATCGTTTGTGTCTCAAAAAAGATCTGAAATGAAACATAAGCTCTTGAATGGCCACTCACCACTGAAATATGATATACAGCAAAACATTGTCTTTGGCTTGTACACTGTTGCTTCTTGCACCCACTGTTACTGCTCTCAGAAACTTCGCAGTGGGAATTTATCAAAAGGTTATGCTTTAATTAATGCAGAATGAAAGAAGGAAATAATTTAATCCATCCTGTAAATGTTCAGAATCCTAAGCATCTGTTCTGGCATATTTCATTTAAAATAACATGAACGGAATAAACATGTAGAGAGCCAAGACAAACAAATAGGAGAGCAGAGGCACGCAGAGCTGCGGCTCATCTCTCACACCCCTGCAGTGTCAGGCCTAGCTGGATGAAAGGTAGCCGTGCTTGCAGGGCAGTAAGCCTGTTATTGCATGTAATATAAATAAACATGGGCCGTGCTCACCTGCTATCGAAATGCCAGAGAATTTCTGCAGCTTATGGACTGTGGTTTTTCACGGGAGGCTAAGCTCCTCACTTAGAGGCCGT